>CAVLJG010000004.1:35983921-36154444 GCA_963669975.1 Acanthoscelides obtectus | reverse complement strand
GTTGCAAGTGATTGCAATTTGGTACAGTACAGTACGGTACAGTTTGGATCATTACATCCAATTGCATACGCCGGGATTGGATTTCAGCATTGCTTTTTCCCTATTTCAGTTTTTTTTAGTTACAGCATCTGCATCGTCACCCAATTCCTAACTGAGAAGCTTACTTGGAACCATCTTCTTCACCAGCCTCAAAGTTCCTATCATTTGTTTTTCCTTTGAAATTGTTATCAGATTGATTGAAACAATTCTGGTGGTTGTATTAATCCATTGTAACCCAATATTGAAACTATGGCAAGGGTAGGAAGATAAAAAGTGCATCACTCAAGAGAGTTAGTCATTGAGAAAAGACCCCTTAGGCCTTTTGAAAAAAAAGGTACATTCATAACTTGAAAAACAAATTTGGTGGATTTTTTAAAGCAATAGACTAAAAATCCTGACGCCCCACTGTATTTTTTTTAAATACCATTCTACGATTTGTCATTTGGTAAGTTGAGGTACTATAATGGACAGTATTGATATATCAAATTTCTGTAGAACGAATTATTACCAGTAACCTCGTTGTTTATAAAGCACGGAAAATAGTTGGAGGCGTTGTCTTATGATTTAAATTAAAGTCAGGAGCGACAAACTGCTCCAGAGTTCTACTCTAATTAATTATCCTCCATTATTAGAGTTTGCAAATTGCAATATGAGTGTTCATCTTTCCATCATTACTTTTCTTAAATTATTATACTTTCCAGATGTCGAAAGCGCTTCAATCAAAACGCATTGCCGGGAGTCGTTTCCTTCCAGTTTGACTTTCTTAATGAGCTTTGAATCGTTGCTTTTTATGTGATCGTTCGTTACTTGCTCTTTGCAGACATTTCTTTATTAAGTAGAATGATTATTGATTGCTCCAGCTCTCTCCCTCTTTTTACGTCTGCACTACATTGAATATTTCTAATCGCGGTATTTGTGCAGTTACCATACTCAAACATCTGCGAAGGCAAGGCGTAATTATCGGAGAACTGGAGTTATTTTATTTATTTATCCATGCTGCATATAGATATCGTACAGCTAATAGGTGATAGGTATATGAATAGAAGGATGTTAAAAAACTTTGTGTACTGAGTTTTTGTTTTTACTTCCTACGCCTAGTAGCGAAAAGTTTCTAAAAATGAGATATAGTATTTTTGAGTGTTATATGACATGTACATCACGAAAAAACCATGTCACTCATTTCCGTCAGTCTGTCTGTCGGTCTGTTTGCAAATACTACCGCCTATAATTTGAGAAATGCCGCTCGGATTTCGATGAAATTTTTTCACAGTGCTGCTACTATATCAAGGATGCAAGATTTGCATTTTTTGAAATTTGTTCCAGTGGAGGCGGTTGTAGGGGTGCGGAAGGGTATATGTCAGTTTTTGACCGCCTCATTAATATTACCCACCTGTCAGTACATATTTCACACATCATAGACTTCCATTGACCTCAGTCTGCGTGGCCACGTGTGTTTGACTCTGACTGCATCGTCGGTTCTCTCGAGCTACTATACTAGTATGGTTCAACACCGTTGTCAGATGGTCGATACTTACACCAGAGAAGAAACTAGGGTTAGCGTTATCAAATGAGTGAGGACTATGGGGTATGAACTAATTGTATAAGCATGCTTGGTTGAGTTAATCCATTTATTGTTTTTTGTTATACATGTTTGTAGCTACAATCTATCCAACGAACGTACGGAGTAATAAAACAAGTAACAGAGCAGCCCGATTTACATCGCACAACTACCTGCCAGACCGATAATGCGTTATCGCCAGTGGCGTGTAGGTTTTAATTTAATGGAGGTACCATTTAATTTATTCTCACTGTTTCTTCTATCTTTTCATTACTCTCAAGGCGCTATAAGGTTTATTACATTAATATATTAAATATGCTGCCCGAGTTTATGATTCGGACTTTACATATTTTTATATCACAAAAATATTTTTAATACATGGGCAAAAATAAAGAAAAGGGCTCAAAAATTAAATTCTTTTTTAGATTGGATTCTGGATCTTTTTACTATAATACCTAATAATGAAATCTACCTGCATTCATTACCACGTTTATTTCGACGGCTCTATCCGGATAGACTTTAAGTGGATTATCCCAATCATGTGTAATACTGACCGCTTATTTCGGCAATCTACAAGTCAAACCAAAACTGATAACGTCAAAACCTTGTACAGAGGGCTCCTTCGAAATTATCGGTCAGGATTAACACAGGATTGGGATATTCCACTTTGAAGTCTATCCGGATAGAGCCGTAGAAATAAACATGGTAGTTATATAAGTATGTTTAGGGATGTAGGTCCTTCGTCATTATCCAGTAAATATACAAATTACATTTACTGACTAATGGTTATCACTCTCAGCATAATCTGAAGATTCTGAATCGTTTCGTAAGTTAATAATCACTGATTCAACCACTCTTTTCATACATTGGTCAGTTTTCACATTTTTTCTTCCTCCTTCTCAGCATGTTCGATTGCTTTTTTCCAATTTTCCGGAGCTACATTTTGTACCGCGGTGTAAAAAAGCTACTTTGCATCTCCTATTTTGTCAGCACTTTTATTGCCCTTGGCCAGATTTAAAAGTTCTGATTTGACCATATCGTGGTCAAAGGTAGCATTATGCCTTCGTAGCCATTCCTGTATTTCCCCTTTTCTGTTTCCAGTGTCTGGTACTTTATCAATACGCCTACTATGGTATGAAGCATTGTCCATAACAATGACGGCGTTCTCTTCTAGACGGCTTAAAATATTTTCAAACCATTCTTCAAATAAATTGGCATTGATATCGGCGTGGTAGTCTACTGCTTCTTTTGGTTCAAATACCAATTGTCCGTTTTCCACGAAGCTATTATCAGATCCCATGTGTAAGATAATTAGTCGTTTTCCTTACCCTGAAGGATTTTTAAATCCCGTGGAGAGACCTTCCAAGAAGGCTTGCTGAGGATGCATTGAGACAAGTCTCGTCTACGCAGTATACCTTCCTGCTTTCTTCTCCATACTTCCAGATTTGGGGTAAGTATCTACGTCACCAACATATTATCTTGCCCTTCTCTTTCAAGATGCTATTTCGTTTCCTTCCTACAAAACTAAAAATTAAATTAAATCTCTAATTAAATGAACCATATACGAATAACGAATTTTAGGTGATTCATCTTAACAAAATTGCAACTTTAGTTTAGTCGTAAAGTATATACATAAATAAGGATAAAAACATAAACAGCTCTAAACTATTTTTGTGTGTGAACATTCTACGATACGAGATATGAAAAACAAAATACGTTTTTTAAGTTCCTTCATCAATGTAATCAACGTCGGTCTTTTGAAGTATGGCAAGTCGTCGTCGTCGTTTATTGATAACAAAATTTTGTCCAATGTGGGTGGTTCGATTCCGAAGAAAAATGCGTGGATTTTTTTTCGGATTAATGCATTATATAGTTTCTTGTGAAACGTAGTCCGAAACTAATCTGGCTCTATGGTAACCTTTGGGAGGAGAAAGACTGTTGCTTCGTTTGTTCTCTGCCAAAATTTTATATACACTGTTACTTGATGCTCCTGAGAACAAATTAGTACATTTTGCATATATATATATATATATATATATATATACAGGGTGACTTCGAAGTTGAGTCATTTATTTTAACAGTGAGTAGATCTGATCAAAAGAAATGTTTTTTTCCTTTAAAATTTTTCTGGTAAAATTAAAGTAACAAAGTTATAGCCCTTTGGAAGTTTGAGTACCGCCCTGTCTCAATAATAATATTATGTGCTCGTGTTTGGCGACAATGGATATAATCCGCCGTATCGGTTCATCGCATCGGAAACAAAAAAGCGAAAGAATTTGGAACGATGTTTTTACAATTATTTCATTCATTTGTATACAGTCAGTGTCAGTAAATAGTGGTATCTGTTGCGTGGCTCAAACAAAATAAAAAATGGCACATGTTTATGCGGATCGGTTTCCCAATCGAGTGCAACCAACCCCTCGTGCCTTTGTTAATGTAGTACAACGGGCTCGTGAATCAGGTGACTTAAGACCTCACAGGGGACCTCACGATCAAATACAGGTCCGCACTGAAATACTTGTCGGGAGGATACTTTATAAAACAAGGTAAAATTATTTTTTTATTTTTTTTTATTTTTACACACATATTTTGGTTTATCTTCCTTCTACAATCATTATCTGAAAATTAATGACTCAACTTCAAAGTCACCCTGTATATATGTACATTAATAAATAATAAAAATAATTGGAAATGAGTTTTTAAAATCAAAATGTGTGCAATAGAAGTAGCTATCATATTAGTGTGTAAGATATTTAACAGAAAATAACCATTATTTAGAATAATCATCAAACTACAAAACATTTTAGATTATACTTCAAAGCTAAATTCTCGCCTGACACTCTTGAAACCAAGGCTGCACGTTCTGTCAGCTTCATTTGGATAGCGCTCCCGAGAAGCCATAGAAATATTTATAATAGTTTCTTTTTCAGAAACCGACAAAGCTCTTTTTATCTGTGCTCCAGCTAATTGGCTCTCGTCTAATAAGGCACTCATGTCGAAATATCCTTTTAAAAGTTATCACACGACAATAAATGAATCACACAAAAAAAATTCAAGGGCACGTCACAAACCTTCGGAAAGAATTAAAGTTTTATTGTGAACTTGGCAGCTTATCTACCGAAAACGGACTAATAGGAGGGAGGCGCGTGCCGGTCAGATGATTTATTACCCGTTGGGGGGACTTAATTATGCCAAGCATAATCGTTTATGAACCGATGACCATACTGCGTGGGAAGTGCAGGGTCAACTCAACTTGACGCCATTTTTTATTTTATTAACAACAAGGAGCTAAGGTTAAATACCTTATATGCGTCCTGTTGTTGCGCGGGATATGTAGCTCGGACCTCTTTGTTGCAAGTTTTCAGTCCCATCAAAATTTTACTCTTAAAAACTTGCCAACAATCTGTATTAGGCTTTTGTAGACAACCCTATATCATCCTGAGTGGCACAAATGTTATTAAATACGTCAGAAAGCTAATACATACAAGACATATAAGCGAAGAAACAAATAAAAATTACATCACTGAAACATAAAAGTTCTCAGAATTTATAAAATCAACCACGTCATACATAATGGTACATACAGACCACATGTTTATGAAAAAAACACATATTGTAAAAAACAACAAATCACGCACACATCGTGCGACACTGCTAACGCCTTTGTCTCAGTTTTTTCTATGCGCGCGGATCTCGCCGGGTGCAAACATCGCGTAAGTAGTGGTGTACGATGTGTTATGTTACTCTCTTCAGTTTTGGTGTCTGACTTTGAATGAACTTAAACCGCCTGATCTTAATTCCAATATCACTTTGCCGCCATACATTTAATCCGCCAGGATAATTTCACCCTGTTATGTTTATATCGCAATGTTTACTTTGATATAAGATTTATTTATTAAACACAACGGTGCAAATAACTAGTATCAATATACCTGTTTATACCTGCCAACCAAGTAGTTACGCCAGGAAAAAGATAGTCACTGTAAGCCTTCCTTTCCGCAAAAAGTCCAGAAAAAATGAAATGCAATGAAGATTCCAACTTTTCTGCACAATCACAGAAAGGGGGTTACCATTAGCTTCCTGTAGCTCAGTCGGTGGCATGAAGACATCTACAGGCGTGTAGCTGTGTGTCGACCATGGCATGGCTAGAGGATAGAAGAAAAAACAGAACACAAAAATTTAACAGATTTTATTTAACCAAAAAGCATTTTCATTACATTTGAAATTGAAATTTTAAAGAACAAAATAAAAGTTTTAAATCTTTGGCGTTGTTACAAAACTATACACTTATCTTTCGCTAAGCTGGTCCATTTTGACTGGACTGAAGCGAGGAAGGCCAGGTGCTTCAAGTGGAGGTCCCAGTTATGAGGGGTGACCTCACATTTAGTGGCTTCAAAACTAGTTGTAGGCGAAGTTGACCTTAAAGATGATGGCGCTGCCAAGGCAGATGCATGGATGAAGTGATAGGCCAAGCAATGCAAAGTCAAAGACAAAGACAATGGCAAAAGTCAAAGACAAAGGCAAAGGGAAAGAGGGTGGCCCCAATCATTTTGTCCTATTTAGACACACATTTTACAAAATGCTAACACATGGTGCTATATGACCTCATGCTACAGAGAACAAAATTCTTAGCTCTTGTTAGATCGGCGGCTCAAGTGAAAAAAGAAGCGCGAGGAAGATCACAGATCAGGAATTCCGCATCAAGCGCGCTCCAAGCGGAAATTTTCCCAAGTCAAAAGAGCTTGAGATGGGATTAATGAGTTGCGATTCTGAAATGAAAATCGAGAAGTGATTTAATAAATACAATCGGACGGTGAAACCGTTACATCACCCAGCGTTTGCATAACGTATAGGCTTCATGGTTTCGGTTGCTATATTTAATTTACTCATCAAACTTATCAGCGCACCTCTAATAAAAAGTCATTTATCAATTTTCAATTAATCATAGTATCGTCAGCAATTTTTTATTTAGCACACTAGCGATATATGTTTTAAAATACTTAATATGACCGCGGTCATATAAAGGGAGTCTCAATTTCGACGCTCACCATTGGGATCTCGGAAACTGTGAGAGATACGAAGTCGCTTACTTCCGGAGAGAAACCGAATTTTGCTAAAATGGTTTTAATCATTCCCAGACTTTGTTTGTAGTGGGTTTTCAGAATGAACTGCTCGTTAACGTTGCCGTTCTTTCTTCGCTACAAGATGGTATAATTAGAATTTGATCATGACATGTCGTCTCTTGTCCTCCAGCATCAACTTTATTTTTTTAAGGACGCCATATTGGATGTTTGCACAAATGAATAGAGTATTTGATTCTGATTTCAAAGATGTATATGTTGTTCATTGATATTGCCAAACTTTAGTTATATTAGAAAAACATCAGTTTTCATTTGTTTCATATACCAGACCAGACCTCAAATTGAACATGGCAACAGAGTTTGGCAGAGAACAAGAAATAAATCGAGGAGTGAAAAACGTAGCGAAGAGAAGAGTCAGGCTTTGCCTACAAAATGACGGCCAACATTTTGAACATCTGCTATGTTTAACCTCTGCTTATTTGTGATTATTGTTGTTATTACTATCGTTAAAATTTTCATTTTGTGTTCATGTTTCACCATATCCTCTTATTTCCTTATAATGTTCATCCAACAATACACTCATGACCAACATCACTGAATTTGGGACTGAAAAGACATTTTACAAAACGTACAAAATCCCAGTATAGCGACCATATGGAAAAACAAAGTTGGTGATAGAAGTCGAAAGAAGAAATGTCGAATTGATAATTTGATAACACCATCTTGTAGAGGGGAATAAGTAACAATGACAACATGCAACTTATTTTGAAATGCCATTCCACATAAAGTCTACTATCTACCCAGCAAACTCTGCCTGTTCTAAAGAACTGAGGTTTGGCAATGAGAAAATATGACATATTGTACATTTTTAGAGTCAGAATTAGGAACTTTATTCGTCTGTGCAAAAATCCGCTATGGGGTGCATAAGAAAAAATAAAGGTGATGCTGGAGGACAAGAGACGAAACGTCACATTGAAACTTTAATTGTGCCATTCTACAGAGGAGAAAAAGTGGCAACGTTCATGTACAATTTATTTTGAAATCCCGCTACATACAAATAATACAAATAACGGCAGTAAAAAATTAAAATTATTTTGGGAAAATTCGGTTTCTTCCGTCTCTCTCCGGAAGTACTTTGAATTTCAGAACTTTCTAAGCGTTATTTTGTAAATTGCCTAAATACGCAACTTTGTCCCCATTTAAGCGACTTCGTATTTCTTCGTTTCCAAGATCCCACTGGTGAGGGTCGTATTTGAAACGTCCGGTATATCTCTGGATCTCTCATCTTCAATTACCATATTCCTTCATGTAGTCAAATGATTATTCACTAGTGCGAAAACGGCCTCTAACTCGAAGAGCCTTGTGTCGCGTGTTCGCCGTTGATTATTTTTTAATCTGAACGGTATCGCTAAAATTGCACGATCTCAACGGGCGGCTTTGATGTTGAACTGGGTTACACCAGAGAACTTCGCCTTCGCACGCGACCGCTTGCAAATATTTCGAAAAGCCATTCTTCGATACAGCGATACAACTTCATTATCGACGTTAATTCCATTAAAGTATATGTCGCAGCTGATTTATGGTTACTGGCCGTCTTATCGATGACAGGACTCGGGTGTATATTTTCACAGCCGCCAGTAAGAAGGTTACCACTTGAATAATTTAGTCATTTGGCCAGAGGCAGTGCGGGGGAGACTCAGGCATTTGCAATGGCCTTTCGTTCCAAGTACATATATTAAGCTAGATTATACTATAACGTAAGAGGAATTATGTTTAGCGCACATTGGGGAGCGACATGCGACAACATCGAAAAGGATCTCCTTCCGATAGTAATAATAATGATAAAACCTACCGCGAGACATCGGCATACTGTGTCGTGTATATTGCTTATTCAATCGATTACTGAAAAATAATAATAATAATTTTTATTTGCTACATACAGCTTTGGTGAAAAGGATAGCAACATACATATATGAACTATGTTACAAAAACGGCTGAAAACAGCTATTACACATTTATAAAAAAGAAGATCTACCTTAGAAAGCCCCACACGGGTATTATGTAAAAAAACACGTCAAAAAAACTTATAAGATGTCATCTTGCAGACTAGGTGGTTTTTAGGGTACAAACAGTCATTCCAAGTATGCCCACTAGGATCGTTGTGAGCGTCCATCTATGGAGGAATGTCTCAACTACACGTATATACGCATTGTTGGTTGCATATATTTTGTGAAGCCGAGTGGTCTATAGTTTTCATCTCTGAGTATCTGAGAAGAAACTTCAACCAAATGAATAGCAAGATTGCATCTGGGTGATTCTGTGTGTTGGTCTGCATGTGTATAAAAACAGTGATATTTGCTGTGTGTGAAATTCATTACCGGATATGCTGGCAATGAAGTATATCTATTAGCTGTGCCCGACGGGTCATTTATACGTTGTCCTTTCGGAAGGCAGGTTATGTCCAAAGTTATCAATTACGATTTTTTACGTTTTTTTTCTGTTTTCGAGGAGAATTGCGGGTAATCACCACCGTGCCCACGTTGTGTGTAATTAATGTTAGCATATATATGAATTCTACAATGTACACTGTACAGTGAATTTCTGATCTCCCTCATTTTTGACATTCGGTAAATTTGCATATGTAATTTCCATAATGGATAAGGAAAAGTGGATGCGCAACTAATTTCTTGCTTTGAATCTCAAGTAAGTGTATTTGAGACAAGAATCCAATGGAATTATCATCCACACATATTATTAGCACACAAATCCTCACTATGCACCTATGCATTGCCGTTACCTCCAGTAATTCCATCTCTGAAGCAGATTTTACATCACTTCATAGCCAAACATTGATAACTGAAGCCTCATGACGTTTAGGCAACACGTACAACTACAAAACGAGTTCACAACGTGTTCATCAGCTAGTGCTAAGTCAGCATCTTGTAGAAAAACTTACATAATGTCACAAAAAAACCAATATAATGTCAAAAAAAATCGGCATAATGTCACTTTCTAAGGTACGCAATAGCGGTGTCGAAAGAAAAAAAATGTGAGTGATAGTACAAAAATCGCTTGTGCTTCATTTATACTAGTGCGCAGTGAAGTGTTTTTCAACAATGAATTTTGTATATTTGATTTTAAACTGGTTTGGGTGCATGTTTGATGAGGAGGAGGTGATATGTAGCTTCGAAACCGCAAATTTAAGTTATAAACATCGGTGCGAAAAGTTATCCAATTGGATAAACATGGTGGTTGCTTAAAAAACAAAATTTTGTGAAAAGATTACATTGCAAATTATGCATCAAGCAACTTATGCGACGCTCTTTGAAATTTACAAAGACCGTCAATGAATCTAAGACAGGACTTCTGTAGACGCTCAATTCTGTCCATTTTAATCTTGTCTAAACACAACCCTTAAAGGCTGTTACAAAAATTGCAATGGCTGAGTTTTAGTACTTCACAAATATTTGAAGTTCAACAGAAAGGACATATCGATGAGCATATCGAACTCTCAGAGAAGCATATTAAGCTTTCTGGATACATTTATTAATGAGGCATGAATCTTAGATTTGAGTCAAATTCTACTCCTAAATTTTTCACACAGGCTGAACAAGGTATAGATTCATCTCTCATTTTGACATGAAAGATGAGCTCGATATTATCTTTCAATCTTCCAAATAGCACAAGCTGTGATTTGCTAGAAATAATCTGTAGACCAATATCTCGATTAATAATGACCAAGGGATCAGGTTTCTCGTTAGGATTGGAAGAAAAATAAAGCTGAGTACCGTCAGCATACAAATGTACCTGACAATTTCGGAGACACTGGGAAAGGTTTGAGGTTTAAATACTGGAAATCAGAGGACCTAAAATGGAGCCTTGTGGTAAACCCGATGAGATAACATCCTTGGAGGAATTCCCTCTATCCGTTTCTACGCATTGTGTTCTGTTAGTTAAATAGTGGAATAAATGACATTGAATGCGTCAGAAAACTAATCCAAAAAAGACATATAAGTGAAGTAAAAAATAAAAATTACATCACTGAAACATAAAAGTTCTCAGAATTCAATAAAATCAACCATACATGCATACATATAGAGTACATGTTTATAAAAAGAAAACACTTATTGTAAAAAACAACATAATCACGCACACATCGTGTGACACTGCTAACGCGCTTTGCCTTTGTCTCAGTTTTTTCTGTGCGCGCGGACGTCGCCGAATGCAGACAAACGTCGCGTTAGCAGAGATGTACGATGTGTTATGCTACTTTCTTCGGTTTTGGTACCAGACTTTAAATGAATTTCCTCCCCTGAACTTAATTCCAATATCACTTTGCCGCCTTACATTTAATCTGACAGTATAATTTCACCCTGTTATGTCTATAACAGGGCATCATGGCAACATCGGAATTATTATATCGGATCATATGTATACGACAAGGCGAAATCTAAATTAATTTCGAAAGTCGGAATTAATAGAAAATTAGGCTGCTGGTATGACCGAGGGACTTAATACTAACACTTTACTAAAACAGAAGATCTCATCAGTTCAGACTTGTATGGATGTGAACCTTGGATTTCCTTTTAAAACCGCTGATCCACTTAGAAATCTTCGAATCCCTCCAGATTATCCCAGACCATCGGATTAAATCATAAAATCAGTAGAATTAGCAATGATGGGCTATCATGGCGACAAAAACGTGCAGTTGGTACATGCGAAGGCAGAGATCGCCCTACATCTCTTTAAGCCCCAACAAGTTTCTATAGATTGCCTCGGATCTCCTTTCAATGGAAGCGAAAACGTCATTGAGTTTCCGTGGATCCTTCGACTTTGTACATTTACCACAGCTTTTATTTTTTGCAGGTTTGTCTAATAAATTGCTGACCTGTCTTAATATTGGTGGGCCGCACCGATATATTCTAATGCTAAATAAAACACTTAGGGTCGATTTCACCAACATTATTATCATGGACCAATAGGAAAATACCTTATCGAAATGCAATTTGACGGAAGCTGTCAAAGGTGTCAGAATATCAGTGATTTCTATTAAAATGTTGAATAAAATCGTGAAAATTCGGTTGTATTATAAACAAGACCACTTTTTGAGTCCAACATGATGCTTTTGTACAGAGAAAACAGTACAACTTTCATGTACTTTGATTTATGTTATAGGTGTACATTTGACCATCCGTTATCCCCTCAGCGAATGGGAATGGGAGAAATAATAGGTCGACTTTCTAGCTGTTAAATTTGGCAGCAGGTTTTGTCGTTTGTTAATTCATGGCAATCTCGAAATTTGTTGTTCAATATACTGTGTGTATATGTGATCATTATAGCTACACATACCTGTTGAATTGTGCGGATTCGCAAAAAAATAGAATATAAAATGTATTCCAACAATTCCTCATCTCTCTTTACATCAGAATAGTAATCATTTGTTATAAATTCATGGGTTAATGAATTTCTTCAAAGCAATCAAAACAGTATGTCGTCCCCATCCTAAAACACCGATATGTGTAAAACATGTTAATCCCTACATCTCCGAGGTGCATAATGCAACTACTGTAGACATAGACCTAAATTATTAGTAATTACTGAAAAATAAGAGCTAAAAAGAATAATAAATAGATAAAATATTGGAGGTTAGGGTTTTTGACTGGTGACTGGTGGGGATACAATATAGGGATGGTGACGATAGATGGGACGTAGAACATCGATCTTTACGCATCGATGGTTTCATGACGATATATCGATATCGAGAGGAATCATAAACATCCGTAATCGAATAACCCGAGTCTATCCTTAACTGTGCTACCATCTCTAAGCGAGGACTGGTAGCTTCGAAATTGAAAGGCCAGAAAGCTATTTAGGTGTTTAGTGGTATTTGAATATTATCATTACAGACGAGCACTGAGCCACTGAGTGGCCACTGAGCACTGTAGTCTTTTCTTCATTCTGTACGTCCCCAAGGGATAGAATAAAATAGACTGAAAACAGCGCGTTTAATGATTTTCAGTTCTCAGAGAAAGATTTTCCCCTGCCGGCCCTTGACATCGTTTCGAAATACGCGACACGACATGAGAGTTGATTAATATTGTTATGGGAGCAACTTTTGGATCAAAGGTATTAACTAAAGTAGAGTATTTTAAACACAAAAACTGCACTAGTTTTATCAGAAGACAACACTATATCTCTGAGCCACAGAAGCAAAGCGAATCTCAGGCTTTCGATTCTCCCATCACTAGTGTGATGAAATGACAATTTGTCCCTTCTTGGATTACTTGAAAAAGTTATGTGCTTTCCAGTTCATTTCATTAAGTTGCATTCAGTTCTAGGAAATAGCTCGTGAACCAACTACTTTATGCAACAATACCACAAAAAATATATATACAGAAACATAGCAGATATTCCAGTCTTTCAGTCGAGATAACGTAAAAACGATACAATTCATATTTTTTAACCGTTCCAATACATTCCACTGATCGCAAATGTGTTCTCCCATCACTAACATTATGAGACACTAATTTCAAATGTCAATTCCGATCTCCTTTTGTCTATTCTCCTCCTCGAACGTCACTGTATTCTATGTTTTGTGATCCCTTGTTTTGTTATGTGTGAAAAATGGAACTTTTTGACAACAAATTTCCGTATAAAAGTGCTCCCTCCAAGATTTTTTTGTGAAGAAATACATATTACACTGTCGTGTACACGTTAGATCTGCACGAACCCCTAAATACGTGGTTATGTTGAATGTACCATCACCGATGGTGCGACTGATTATACACTGAAGTTAAAACAAAAAACTGCAACTCCAATTGTATGTATGAATGTTGAAACTGTTGAACAGTTTCGGACCAGTGGGGTTGAAATATCGTTGAGGAACTGGAAAGAAGTGTATGAATGTGTTGAAATGCAACACCTAACAAAAATTTGAGTGAAAAGGCTTTTTCATGTAAGGGTTTGGAAGTGCAAGTTTGCAAATATAGGATAAACTATAAGCACACAGTAGGTGATATAATCACATATGGATTACAAAAGCTGCAGTAAATATGGAAAAACCTTCAGCTAATCTGAAAAAATAGATTTTACTCAGACATCAAGCATTTTTAAAAATTTTGGCTCAGTTTTACATAATTTCATAATATTTAATAAACTGAAAAGATTTCAATGGCAAGATGTCACTTCATATTTTACATTGTTTTATTTTGTATACTTTGATGCTATTTGCTGCCAAAAATTTGACGGAGAGATCTTAAGGCTGATTGGGTATGTTTAACGGACTGTTTGGTACTCGTACCCTATTGGTGCAGAATAATGGTTTGTTAAATTGTGAAATCCACCCTTAGGATCTCTTTGAATTTATCGATTCAATTAAATGATATCGTATCTCATTGGGCTGCTTTGGATGAGCAGACCACTTTCTGGGGTCTGACACTCTACATGCCTGGATGCAACTTGATGCCATCCGAAAAGCTGTGGGTTGAAGTTTTACTCCAAGAACAGAGGGACACGCATTTTCTGCTTTCAGTTCCATGACTATAACCAGAGCTTGAAATGGATGGGAGCAGTGGTGTGGTATGTGAAAAAGATGAGTGACCTTGCTTCGATTCATGACAAAAAGCGTTAATCACGTTCGAGGATCCGTTGAGCACCAGAAGAAAAAAACGCAAAATAATTTGCTAAGCAAAATTCATTTATGACGTGCTGTAAAATAGTGACGGGTTAGTCCTGCACGCGGATTGGCCAAACGACAAGGACGGCCTTGATAACACGTGCCCGATAACAAGAAGGTTAGGTCTGGATCTTTATTTTGTTTGTCGTCTATAGTTAAAAGAGTTAAACGTAAACAAGCTAACCACATGTTTGGCTGGTCGAATCAAACCACATATATGTGTTTGTTGTAAGACGTTTCGGTCCCGACAGTGACCTTCTTCAAGTACAATTGACACTTTTTGACAATATATTTTCATTTATTTGTCTTCGAAGTGACCTTTCATTTCTCGTTTATTTTCATTTTCACATTCATTCGTATACAATGTGTTACTACAACAGTCTGAAACGCCCTGTAGAATATAACAGAATAGAATATATTTATAATCCATCACACAAAAACATTTTGTATGGGATTCGTCACAAGAAGAAAGATGTGTATTAAATAGAACGCATTACACATTAAAAGCAGATAAATGCATATACAAAAACAAACAAATACAATAAATATACATTATGAATACACATTAGAAACATGGCTCAAATGCACTCATACGGATACAATATGCAGTAAATATAAAATATAAATAGTACACGTTAAAGTTGGACGTAAAATTCGTAAACGAGACTAGACAGAGATAAAATCACAGGCAGAATAGTGTTTGACTAGAAACTCTTTCAACTGATACTTGAAGTGGCTTAGACTTGCAACACATTGCAGTTCCTTCGGTAACTTATTGAATATTTTAGGACCCAATATATTGGGTGAGTTGTAGCACACGATGTATTTAGAGAACGCTAGATATAGATTGTCCCGGTGCTGTGTATTTTTTGATTGGACTGCCCTTTTCAAGACACATTCACTTTTATTCTGATATACATATACCGAGAGTTCATATATTAGTAAGCTCGGTACAATCAATATTTTGTATCTCTTGAATAGTTTTTTGTAACTATAGGTAGAAATAGGGCCATTGATCGCACAATTCGCTTTTGAGCTATGGAAGTACTCTGACGTGCTGACGAGGAACTCGAAAAACAGATTCCATACCTAATACTAGACTCTACCAGACCATAATATATGATATCAACTGAGAGGATGGTACTTAGATTTCTAAACGTGTAGGGCATGGTATTTAACCGTGATGCTAAATAGTCACAGTGCACCCTAAAACTTAGCTTATCATCAATGTATAGACTTAGAAACTTAACGCTATTCTCGTAGTTTAACAAAACACCATTGTGAACTACTTCCCGCATTTCTATATTCCGCTGCGAACTATGAAACCTCACTAGATGTGTTTTCTCCAAGTTTAAGTAGAACTGATTATCCTGAATCCAGTTTATTACTTTAGAAATAAGCCCAGTGCATCATTCGAATTTTAAGATGACACCCGGCGAGCCCAGCAAAGCTCAGGACCGCCTGGTGTAGGGATGCTTGTTCCCAAGAAGACACCTTCCAAAGCGAGCATGAAGTTGTCTGTCGTTTTTTAATGGACCAGACGTCACCCTTGTCCATCGTCCCGGAATCGCCAAATGTCCTGCAAGGGTGCACTGTTTATGGATTTGAATTCCGAGAACTAGTACGTCGACATTAAAGGGCAACCATGTTGTTTGTCTGACGACAAAATAAGACACAATAGTTATGAGTTGGTTTTCGCGTTTTCCGATGGCTTTGGGCGTTTTCGGAACGATGGACCAGGATGACGTTCCTGGTACATTAAAAAACGGTAACTAACATCATGCTTGCATGTCGCTTGAGGACATCCCTTTGGGAATAGGAATGCCTACCCCTCGCGGTTCTGGGCTTAGGAGGTTTTATATGGCGCCATCTCAAAATAGTGGCTGTGCGCAATCTCAACATGTTACAAAAACTTTCGGACTGTTGTAGTAACACACTGAATATGAATGTGAATATGAATCGCTTGAGAGACAGATAAATCAAAACAATCATACTTTAAGGAGGCCATCTTTGGGGCCGGAACATGGTACAATAAAGAGGAGTTCTAAACTGACGCGGTTTGATCTACATAGGAGATTATCCACATGAAAACCACAAAAGTAGTTGTAGATGTTACATTAACCACATTTTTCTTGACCCACTTACACTTAGAGTTTGAGCAAACATCCATGGCTCTCCGGAAAAAGGTTACCTGTGACAAATTTCCGTAAAGACCGACAGAGGATGCTTATTCATTTTTATTTTTTATTTTTATTTATTTAGCAACATCCAACAGCCACAGCCAATTACAGGATGGATAAACATATAAACAAATGCATGTTGTGGATGTATGTAGAGAAAGCTAAAACGCTGCAAAAAAAAACCTCAAAACAGAAGTGGGAGGAAAAAAAAGCGTTCTAGCTTTACCTACCCAGCACTCAACAATCACACCAGCAAGCATTAACGAAAATAAGCATTAATGTATCCCAAAGTCGCACAAAACGAAAATATATCTAAAACGCTATTAACTGAATTATAATTACGGCACATTATACATATATATATATATATATAGGGGAAAACTTAAGTATGTCAGTCCTAGGCCTGGCTAAGTAAAAAGTTAAACTAGTTCGTGACGCTAATCTAGGAATTAAGAAGTTAAGTTGTTCTAAGATGACACTGGAGTCAATAATGCCATGGATGAGCTTGTGAATGCACTTAAGTGAATTCATTTTGCGTCTGCTCTCTAAATTATAGATTTTGTGTCTCGCCATCAACTCACTATGAGGATAGCCAATAGCGGGATATATCCCGTCAGCTTTGTATGAGAGGTATTTTAAAAACTTTCTTTGAACGGACTCTAAGCGGTCAATATATGTTTGATGATGAGGATACCATACCAGGAACGCATACTCAAGCTTAGATCTTACATAAGCATAGTACAGTATTTTCAGTGTAAAGGAGTTGTGGAAATCACCGGTATTTCTTACAATAGAACCATACGCCTTTGATGCAGCCACAACAGCATTTTCAATGTGATAGGAGAAGGAAAGTTTTCTGTCAAATGATACTCCCAAGTCATTAATTGTACTAGGTCTGTCAAGTTTCCTGTCACCAATACTATATTCATACATCATTACCCCTGTTTCTAAAGTAAACGACAAAACGTGACACTTAGCAGCATTCAAAACAAGTCTGTTTTCACGACCAGCTGTCAATCCTTACAATGTTGCATTGCAAGCGATGACAATCGTCAATGTTAGAGACTACATAAAAGTTTCATATCATCAGCATATACAAGAAAATCGACATCGATAACTTCAGAAATGCTCGTGATTGGCAACAACGGATATAATCCGCCTTATCGGTCCAGCGCATCGGATACAAAAAAGCGAAAGAATTTGAAACGCTTATCACGATGTGTTTACTACAATTTTATTTAGTTGTATTCAGTCAATGTGTCAGTCGGTAACGCGTGAGTGAATAGTGGCGTTTGTTGCGTGGCTCAAACGAAATAAAAAATGGCACATGTTTATGAAAATGCTGAACTTGTGGACATGATTCTTATTTACGGGGGGGGAGTCTTTACAAAATGCTGCCGCGGCATCACGAATTTATGCGGATCGGTTTCCCAATCGAGTGCAACCAACCCGTCGTGCCTTTGTTAATGTAGTACAAAGGGCTCGTGAATCAGGTGACTTAAGACCTCACAGGGGAGGGCATGCCGGTGCTCCAAGACCTCACGATCAAATACACGTCCGCACTGAAATACTTGTCGGGAGAATACTTTATAAAACAAGGTAACTTTTTTTTTTAATGTTTTTTTTATTTTTACACACATATTTTGGTTTATCTTCCTTCTACAATCATTATCTGAAAATTAATGACACAACTTCAAAGTCACCCTGTATATATATATATATATATATGTATATATATAAAAAGAAAGATCTACCTTAGAAAGCCTCGAATAATAGATTAGAATAATAGTTATAGTACAAAAAAAAACTTCGCTTTCATTAGTTCGGTCTCTTGTGCCTCATTTACATTAATGTGCGCTGAAGCGTTTTTCAAAAATAAATTTTTTATATTTGATTTTAAACTGGCTTGGATGCAGAATTTTAAAGTCACTAGGAATTTGATTGTAAAGCCGGTAAATGTTGTATGAGAAAGATCTACAAAAAAGAGAAGTTTGATGAGAAGGAGGTGATATGTAGCCCCGAAACCGCAAATTTAAGTTATGAACATCGGTACGAAAAGTTATTCTATTGAATAAATATGGTAGTTGCTTAAAAAACATAATTTTGTGAAAAAGATTACACGCATGCAACTCACATGGACATCGCATATTCAACTAGGACTTCTGTACACGTTCAATTCTATCCATGTCAATCTTGTTTGTTTAACCCATAAACGTTGTTACAAAAGTTAAAATGGCTGAGTACTAGTACTTCACAAGGCAATATTTTAAGTTTAACAGGGAGTACATATAGATGAGCATATCGTCCCGCAAAACACGAAGTGTCGTAACTGAGATTTCCATAATTTTACCGGAGACCGAAAATAAGAAAAAGGGATCACTTCGAGAATCTGTAAGTGATACAATAAAAAGTGTATCACAAAACGTTTCGATCCTATCATAATAAAACCTACCAGTTTTTAAATGCAGCTAGCAAAATGGTTGTATGCTGAGTAAGTTTTGAGAATAAAAATGGATAAGTCAGATACGTCATTTCGTGTTGTGAAAAATAATTATTTAATGATGGGACGAAAGATATGACGAAAAGACCCATACATAATGATTTATAAATTAGAGTAAGGGAGAGCAAAAGTTCTTGTTAATAATTTTTATTGACAAAGGTAAGGCTCTAACAAACAAAAAATATAAAAATTCTCAATATTTCCGGTAGTCTTATCACCGGATTTTCAACATTACATTCAGTAAGAGGGTCATTATATTTCTTATTATAAATATTTAATGATGAGGCATATAGTAGCGTAACTGACATTTCACTATTTGCTGCGCCTATTTTTAATTGAATTAAGTCATACTCTTCTGTTAAATGGCTCGCCTTGGAAAATATTTTATCTTGGTGTACCTTATTAATTTTAACTTCCATGATGTATTTCCAGTTAATCATTCTTCCTGAAGCTGTAGTGCGTATGGGTAAAATCCTCAAATTCTTACAAAGCTTTGAAATCCATGAAGTCTCTAAAAGTTAGGGGATATACTTTATGCGGATGTTTCCGTGTTGGCAAATTGATAATCGGTAATAGCTGAGTCGGCTCAAGATATCCCCTGCTTTTAAAATTGCATGAGAAATGCTGCTATGGTTTGTAACAAAGAATCTTGAAGTTATCTCCATCAGCGATGGAAGTGTTTTCAAAGCATACAGGAGCATAGCGACAACTATAGTGATTTTATTCCGACTATAGCACTCATCAGAAAATAAAACAACCCTTGTTTTATCCTGGCTAGAGTATTCCTCTAAAATTGTAAAAAGGTAGGTTGCTATCTCCGAGGATCCTCTCTTACCTGCTGCTTCATGCAACACAAAGCAATAACAATCTTTACTAGCTAAGTGAAGTTGAAGTTCGATAATCTGCTTTTATAAGAAATTGCATTTTCCTCACTGATTGGTAAGTAAATGACCTGCTGAAGATCAAACACACCACATAAAACTGTATTGCCAGTGATCGCTACTTCTTTATACAGTCTCTTAATTTTCTAACCTTAGTTTTTTCTTTAATATGATTTTCAAAGTCCTCTTTCAATTTTTGTTTTACATTTGACTTAGTGCACACTGAAGTAGTTATACTGATAAGAATCGATGCACACAACTTTTGATTCGTTTTTGAGGTTATATTCACGTTTACCGCGTGATTCACTGAATATACGATAGTATCGCGGTGGAAGGATTAGAAGACCAGAAGATTACGAACTGTCGTATAATATACATTACATATTATGCAAATAGACTTAGATATGACAGTTCGTGACTTTCTTTGAATGCACTAAGGCAGATACGTTGAAACCAAATATTAAGATTACTCAACGTTGGTTGAGAATTCAGATACGACACCTTGTGACAAGGAAGTGGCGACGCTATATTGCTCATACTTGGCGTAATTCAAATATTAAAAAATGTCAGATACGACACTTCGTGTTTTGGGGGACGATATAGAACTTTTAGAGAAGCATAAGCTTTCTGGATACATTTGTTAATATGAAGCCTAAATCTTAGATGTAAGTCAAATTCTAGTCCCAAATTTCTCACAGTGGCAGAACAAGGTATAGATTCACTTTTTACTTTGACATGAAAAGTGGGCTCAATATTGTGTTTCAATCTGCCAAATAACATGAATTGTGATTTGCTTGCACTAATCTGTAGACCATGATTTTCCGAAAATACAACTAATCTTTCAATATCTCGATTAATAGTGGCCAATGCATCACGCTTCTTGTTAGGGTTGAATGAAAAATAAATCTGAGTATCGTCAGCATACAAATGTATCTGACAACTTCGGATATATAAGTGATGACATATCATTCTTGCTGCTCTTTTAAAACAAAACATTTGCTTCTCTCATTAAATGGGAGTTCCCTCCGCCCCAGAAACTCCTAAGGGATGTTGTTATATTCCTTAGCAATTTGGTAACTGACACTCCTTCCATATATAGTGGTTCTATGGGTAGGAGGAGTGATGAAGACTTTGGATCTAATATTAATATTGTGAAGTTTATTTTTTTTTACAAAGGTAGGTAGGTCTCCTTTGATTCGAACATCTCCAAATCTGTAACCCCATGTGCCTTGTCTTGCGTTGTAATCTCGGTCTGCACGCGGCTTTATACGTCTTCAATTAAGAACTTCATAGGTAATCTATCCGCCGTACCTCATTTCAATGCTGGGGCCATTCTGGGTCGCATCCGCGTGATGCGCCGGGCGTGGCGTGGCCTTTGAGCGACCAACACACCAGTGTGGCAATTATGGTCAGCACACAAGAAACCCATTACTTTTTTGCTCTCCTTATGCACGGGCTCTCTCAGCCATGTTTCGTGTGATCAACATTGTAAATAGTCGCTTTTTGCTGGGGACATCCTGCCTGCCTGGCTTTAATGTGCCTCCAAAATCCCGCGATAATTAGACCGGGCTCTAATGATTAATCTTACTTCCGCGCTCCGTGAAAACTGAGGTGATGATATGGTTTGTGGAAGTGGGTTAGAGTAGTTTGCACCACGCATATGGGGTGGGGGAACAGCAGGGAGTCTTCGGGCTTTTTACTTAATAGTTTTTCGGCTACTCAGTTTTACTCATAAATTTTTCGTCTACTCATGTTCACCTTTTTACTGTTATTTTAGGATGTAGTAGGGTTCAGCAGAATTTTTTCGTACCCGGATAACGGGTATTTTCTTTTCAAATACCCGAGGAGACCCGGGTGTCTACAATTATAAATTAAACATGAGTTTCGTTCATTTAAATATAATGTCTGTGCTTGAAAAAGAAGCTGAAGTGAACGACTAGTTCATAAAGTAATATTGGAAAAACAATGTAATACTGTATTTGGAGTATTTTCAACATGTATTTCTGGCAAACATCTCATCATCAACTGATAATTATAGGAAAACTTGGAAATACCGTGCATTCAAAATCTTTATGAACAATGACAAACATAAAAATTAACTTCTGTATAACAAAACAGAAACGTGTATTGGCGTGTAACAGAAACACCTATCAAAAAAGCACTTGAAAACTTATTCAATATAATTATATCTATGTCTCAAAAATGATATCAATAGGATTTATTAATTTTTAAGTACAAATCTTCAATAGTTAAGGAGATCAATCAAATTTACTATTAATGTCACCCTTGCTAATGAAATAACATTTCCAAAGTACCACGCCGTTGAGAGAACGATTTTTCCTATCATTTTCTTATTACTTAGAAAAATAAAATGCTTTTTGTCGATTCCGTGTACCTGGGTCTTCCTCAAGTATTTCCCGGGTTCCGTAAACTATTGTATATCCGAGTATGCCCGAACGCTCAGGTATTCCCATAATGGAATAATCCACATTTGATGTATAGTTCTCATCGGTGGTAAAGGCATTCATATTCAGAAGATCTGCTTTCAGTCACCAGCATTCGCCTTCAGAAGCACTGCTTACGCTAAGCAATCCCTCCCCTCCTCCAATTTTTAGAGAAACGCTTCCCAACTACTCCTCTTTTACTTATTTTGGACAAAATGCGAGTACTCATCTATTATACCAACATAACTGTTCTTCTAACTTTTGTCGGGGCTGAGATACCCCAAGAGGTATAATTTCGTCACGTTGGTTGACTCTGCACTCTCTATGCAACGCTGTCATCAGGTCATAAAGAATTATGTTAGGCACAAGTGTGCTTGTCTGAGAAAAAAAGTTAGCTATAAACATGCATAACAGAAAATTACACATATCAAGTTATTCACAATGACTCATACTATTAAAATTTGTATATTTATCTTGTTTTTTTACAACTTTGGGGCTCTTCAGTATTATTCTCCCTGAGAAAATCTGCTCTACCTCGCTCTCCGCAAAGTCTTAAACATTAGTTATCTATTGTCGACGGATGGACCTCGCCCTCCCCTGAGAAAAAATCCTACAGGTGGATATGATCCACACTATGTGTTCAGATCCAGACAGCGGAGGCGGACTGCGCGACTGCCACACTCATGCATCAGCAGGAACGAGAAGCGTATCATCGACTCGCGAGGGTCGGAAATATTTCTCCACCAGTTTTAAGGATAAACGTACGGGCAAATCTATGATGAGTGGAATACGTCTAAAATATTCATACAATTACCACGGCTGGAGGCGTATAAGTACTCCACTGTGACATAATTGAGGTATACCCTCCCACATCCCCTCCAACCCCACCCTTCAATTTTAACTTTTTTCATAAAACGTTCTGAAACATCAAAAAACGAAATTCAAGCAATTTCTATTGCCTTACCTTTTGCCACGGACAGACAGACAGACAGGGACAGAAGTGAATAACAGTGTTTTTCGTGATGTACATGTAATATGAAGACCTGAAGTAAATGATGTACTAAGCGCCAAAAAAATGGGTTTTTCATTTTATACTTGTAAAATGTTCTCGGTGCCATAACGAACAATATAAATGAAGCGCTAAGGGCCATTTCTATTATATTGTGCTGAAAAAGCCCAACGCCGCCGGTAAAAAATGTGCTAAGTGCCAATAAATAGAGTCTTGGAAAATAATAAAGATTTTGAAGAAAAATGTTATTATTAAAACTATAGGAGAAATGACTCTCCCAAACCTGATCTGCCAAAGTAGAATTTCTGAAGAAAAGAAACAAGATATGCTGGCAATGGTTCCTTATTTGGAGGAAGAAAATAGGCAATTTTATGAAGATCTATTGAATACTAATATTCATTAGGAACAAAATTTTCTATTTTTTATTGTTATTCCGTTATTATTTATTATTATTTACCTCAATATTTATTTTTTTGTAATGGCACTTAGCACATAATATTTGTATTTTTGTAATGGCACTTAGCACATTCTATGATTTTGTAACTGACATAATTTTTTTCGGCTATATTTTACATATAATTCCTGAATATATAAACAGAAAAATACTTAGATGAATGAACCTGTGTTTAAATTTTCTTTTAATACATTGATTGTAGAACAAACAATATTGTTTGTCTCAAAATAATAATTTTGACACTTAGCACATTACTTACTTCAATCTTCTTATATAACACCCAAAAAGCATAATATCCCATTTTAGAAATGTTTCGCGATTACAATACTTCCACTCGAGAGGCTTAGGAAGTTAAAGGTTCTAGGTATAGGTTTGGTAATGATGGCAGAGAGAACGCAAGAACTTGCCTCAAAATTTAGTAAAATAATCGTTGTTAACAATCTGATTTATAAGCGCTTTTCATTTGATTCAAGTTTTTCAGTGACTAAGGAGGCATGTCAAAACGCGCCTAGGCAGCAACTATGCACTTTACTTCGTACGCCACTGGCGTGGAAGTAATCTGATCGTGAATAATTTCGAAAATGAGGTGTGCTTTTTGGATGTTGTATGACATCTAGGTCACGAAAGTCCATGCCACTCACTCGGTTGGCATGTCTGCCGATCTGTCTGTCCGCTAATCATTGGTCCGTCCTTACCTTCGGAAGTCCCGATGTGATTTTGATGACATTCTCTCACAAGGTTACTACTATGCGAATGAGAAAAGAGCATTGTACTTTTTGGTGGCGGCGGGGGAAAAAGGCCAAAAACGAAAAAAATAAATGCCGTTTAAACGACGTCTAATAATTCGTGAACTGATGACAGTGTTGCATGATAACTGCATAGTCAACCTAATTGACGTCATTTCTTGGCATGAGCTGAAAATATCCAAAACACTCAAAAAGTGAATATCGTCAAATTATCAGTTACAACGTTATTGGATGCTTATTGTATCGGAATTTCTGACAAATGCACCTTCACATGACACAGTATAGTTTTGTACTTAAATGGACATAGGGAAGTGGTAGATATCCGGTTTGTTCGTACAATGGTCGGTGATTTGTCGGTGACTGTGTCTGGGATCCAGCTGTGTGAATTCCGTAACAGAGTGAACGGAATTTGTATGGCGAGATCTTGGACAGTGTCACTGACAGGTTGACGAAAGCTGTGCGAACAAGTCTGTTATGTCATATACAGGCTGATTTAATGAAATCCTTTCAACGAAGTTGACTAGGAGTAGCGTAAAACTAGATGGTCCTCAAAAAATCCAGGGTCGGATACGTTTTTTTTCTTGCTTTTATCAAAATCTACATCCTGTAAGCTTAGTATTAAAAAGGTTCGACTGAATTCAAAAAAGCCAAGTAGAGCTAACTAATAAGCATTGATTTATATACTAATTTCGCATCTTTTAGGTTTTTAGGTAAACGTTTTAATCTATTCAAAAAAATTTTTTTTTTATTTTAGCAGTTCAAGTGACATGAAGCTCAATATTTCAAGGGTTACTAAGTTGGCTTTATCAACTTTTTATAAAATAATAATAATAAAAATTCCAGGGTAGGATTCATTTTTTATTTTCTTGTATTTTATTTAGTGCAACGCACTATGAGTTATACTCTGAATTTATTATTATTTTGCAGAAAAAAAAAGAGCAATACATAATATAAATAAAAGGGAAACTTATTGGTATGCACCATTTTTAGTGTTTTCAGTAATTTTTAATGATTTAATTCTTCTAACTGATGTTGTACAACAACAAAAGTCTTGCTTTATGGGAACAGCATTTAGTATGCAAATGCATTGAATCTGAATCACTAGACCAATCCAAGATTATGACGAAAATATAGAAAAACCATAATATACAGGTTTGGAGTCGTTAGGAGCATTTTCAGCATAGTTAGGTTTACGTACGCTCACCGCAACCCTATTTAGTAAACCACACAATTAAAAATCAAACCCATAAGTGTGCATACTATGTTTTCACGAATATTTAACTTAATTTTATGTTGGTCTGGTAGGTAAAATTTAGTAAAATCGTACAGTTACTGTTGTTTCCCTTTTGAGCAGAAATCATGCTGTTGTACATAATATCAGTTGGTAGAGTTAAATTATCAAAAAAATCACCGAAGAAAGTAAATGATAAGCATTATTATAGCCTCTATTTCTATCACGCATTGCTGCTTTTTCTGCGAACAAATAATATATTCCGCGTATAACCTAAAAGGCGTTGCACTTAACAAAATACAAGAAGTTAAGAAAAAATGATAGCGAACTGGAATTTTGAGCTTTCAACACATCTCTTCTTCAATTTCGAGCATTTTTTGTAAAATATCTATGAATCCAATTTGATGACCATTGAAATGTTGAATCATGTGTATGTGTGTATTTGAATAAATAAAAATGTTCAACTGGAAAACTAAAAGAGATACAATCCATCTATTTTGCTTAATAGCTAGCACTACCCATTCGCATTTTTTGTACGTTTCAATAATCAGCTTAAAAGACGTTGAAACAAACAAGTAAAAAAATCGAGTCCGACCAAGGATTTTTCAGCTGTCCATTTAGTCTTATTTTACTCCTTTAACTTACCCTTTTTATCGTGCAAA
This sequence comes from Acanthoscelides obtectus, assembly GCA_963669975.1. NCBI lineage: Eukaryota > Metazoa > Arthropoda > Insecta > Coleoptera > Chrysomelidae > Acanthoscelides > Acanthoscelides obtectus. The sequence continues at coordinate 36,127,984 of CAVLJG010000004.1, read as the reverse complement.
ATTTCAACACAATTGGTTCAATATGATATGTGATACGAAGTATTTGGCGTGTTTAGATAAGTCATCCTGAATATCCGTAAATAACGAACATACTCGTTTTTTACGTTTAGATATGAAATGGTATCGATCCATACTATCTACCATTTCACTGCCTATTACGAAACACCCTGTTGCAGAACAAATAAAGCGGTAGTAAATATGTACAGCTTCCTCTCCTTATGCAATCTCTACATAGAGAGCTTAAAAATATATTATTATCAAAAAGTATTGCTGCTGCCTACTCGCAGCTCACGATGGCAAAATAACTATATTGCGAAAAAAAAAATGACTCGAAACTTTCATTAACCAGCTTCTCAGTATACCAGTCAACACTGCCATTACTTACAGCATAATTATTGTGATGAAATATTCCATCTTAACGTGGTTGTACTATTAAATTGACAACTACAATTATCTTTCGGTATGCACGATTAGCTACCAATTTGTATGTTAATCTAACAACTAATATTGTGTTTTTGTGCGTTATTTTTTCAGAAAATGCAATATTCGCTTTTCCATAAACACACATTCCCATGTTTATGACAACCAGGCTGTGCTTCTTACTCAAGACTTATTGCAACTACAGTTATAAAAGTTTGAACGCAGAAGTTTTAAGGGTCTGTGGAATTTTAAAGCTTCCAGTTTCGTGTGTAATGGAAATGGACATACATTTTTCATCACAAGCGCTATTTGTATAGGAAACTTAGTTCCACTTCTTAGAATTTCCTGAAAGGTTCCCGTTATAAGAATGAGTAATGGGCATATAACCCTTACCATTACAATCTTCTATGTATGCCTTTCTGTCTCCGGATCTAGGCTACACGCAGTATCAAGTTTATTGGTCTTTTGACTTCCTATGCCACCGAGCAAGAAGGTATTGTAATCGCGAAATATTTCTAAAATGAGATATTGCGTTTTTTTATGCTATATTTCATGAAAAGACATGTCACTCATTTCCGTCGGTCTCACTGACTGTCCGCTAATTCCCAACTCGTCTCTAACTTGAGAAGTACAGCTCGGATTTTGGTGAAACTTCTACACAAGGTTACTACTATGCCAAGAGCGACACATCTTTGTAGTTTTTGAAAATCGCTTCAGACCTTTGACATTAAGATTTAGAATGATAGAAAAATTCTTTCCATACGCGTCTCCTTCTGTTACATGGGCTCACCGTCCGGCTTCCAGCAGTGCTACGTTGACGGTAGCTACCGGTAAGGCAGGGAAACAATGTCTATGGACTAATTGTATGAGCCTGTTCGATTGACTTGATCCCTTCAATTTCTCTGTTGTACATGTTTGGAACTAATGTTTTTTCTCAAAGGGTCTAACATGTACTGACCGTAATCCTTTATGACCTGATGACGGCGTTGCGTGAGAACCGCAAGGCCAACCTACCTGACACTATTTTTCTGGTTAGCAGTTATATTAATTTTCTTTGATTTAATAAGTCAAAAGCCTTTGTGATTACGGTTTTTGCCTCAGCTGTACATCACATACATCTCTTATAGGTATCACAATATGTACGGTACAGTGTTCTATACCGGATTTCTCACTTAAAGAGAAAATATGGTTTGATTCGTTATGCATTCCTTGCTATTCCTCTACAGTGAATACTAGCTTAGGTGTCTACTACGCCATATTGTAGCGCAGTAGCATGTAGTTTGTTGGTTCATCATCATGTATTTTGATTGTGGGAAAGGTTCTTGAACAGTGCTGCAGTTTCCACTACTATTCCTAGATATTAGCAAATTAGGCGCTTTATCAATAAATTTTCAAGGACGGCAAAACCACAGGTTCGTCTGTCTCATGAGATTCGTTAATTTAAGTGACTGATTGAGCATTTAATGGACGAGCAAATTTTGGGTCGCGCAATTCGGGCCCCTTTCAGTTGCCTGAATCTACTATCCACTACTCGTTTGAAATGTTTTTCTAAGTTTGAAAAGAATAAGTGGAAAACTAATAAAATGAATTGGATCCTTCCAGATTGACAAAAACCCTTGAAACATTTTGGTACATGATGGGATGGAAGAAGGCAGGGAGCAGAGAAAGAACTGTACGGCCACGATTGTCGCCTAGGAATTGAAGATTATGTATCTGTTTTAGATATACCTACATAGTATACTTGTTCAAGAATGAAGTCATAATTGATGATCCTCAATTTTTACTGGAGATTCGGTTTTGGCACCTAATTTCCACATCAGGACATTATTGGATATCACTTTTTTTTGAAAATTTTTACTACGATCTATGTAATCCGTAATTATTTTCCTTTTTTTGTTTTTACTCTGGAAATATTTATTCTGATTTGCTCTTTATTTTTTTACGTATTCTTCCTTTAAACAAATGTCTATCGCATGTGATGTGCAAAATAATATTTGAATCATTCTTCATAACTTTGCTCAAATTATGATACAAACGAGTTTACAGGGTGCCTCTATATACACATATACGAGTATTTTATGTATTTCATTTCAAGGAATTATTTGGTTGCTGATGGAATTCCACGTGTTTTTTTTTTAATCCACAGGAGTGTGAGAGATTTTTAGTAACCATTATTTTGTTTCGTCGTTTTTGCTGCCTGAATGAACTTTACCATCTTTGTTTCACTAGATTAATTTAAACAATCAGTATTGTAACCTAAAAATTATAGTGAATTTTTGAGATTAAACGAGACATGGAGATGCTTTGGTCCTAAAACACATTTCTAACGCATCCAAACCTTTTTCAGAGTTTTGACCTCTCTTTTTTTGGGCCTTACCTACGCCTCACCGCCAATGTAGAGCTTGCCTTGCCTGTGGCCTTCGCTCATGTTCTCAGTTTTATTCTTATGCAAAATCCAGGAACGAGTTATTTGCTTCACATGCAACAACGAGACCCCAACACCAACATCGCGCGACGGCATCATGGAAGAGAGCTCTGAGGAGCAAAGGAGCAAAGCCCGTTGGTGTAACGGTAGAAAAGAGCCAGATCGCCGGCAGTCCGCCGGTGCGAAAGAGTCACGAGACTGTCTGTTAGAGAAGAGTCATCGATCAGTCGGACCGCCCTCCTCTGGCAGCATCGAGCATGGATAATGTGGTCAGGGCAGCAGCACCCCAAACGTGTGAGCAATGCTCGAGGCTAGGCGTTGTATAGAGTGAGAAGGTCATGCGGAGAAAAGTACTTCTTAGCCCTAAACAAATAGCCTAGCTTTTTCCCAGCAGAAACCGGGTGAGCGCAGGGACGCTTTTTGTTCGTCAAAGTACAGTACTGCGGTTTGGAAGCATTGAACTGTACAAGATTGTTGCGTCCCCAGGTAGTGATAGCCTCCAGGTCTCTTATCAGAGAGGAAGTCATCGCTAGTCTTCTCTTTTCCAACTTAGCGCGGCAGAGATCGGCTTGTCACTCTGAATGTAGAGTGCTGTCATCAGAGAAGCTGTGGATTGGGTTGATCGTGCAGGAAAGCAGGTTGTTGATATGTAAGAGAAACAGTGTCGGAGCCAAGACCGATCCCTGGGGAACACCCGCATTGACGTTGTGGGATGAAGAGGAGAACCCGTCAATTATGACGGATATCTTGGGGCCAGAGATAAAGTCCGCCACCCATCTGCAAAGCTTTTCTGGGAGGACATAGGATGAAAGTTTGCTTAAGAGGGCAGCGTGCCACAGCTGATCGAACGCTTTCGTGATGTCAAGAGCAACGACATGAGCCTCACCATAAGACTGGATGAGTTTACTCCACAATTGAGTGACGTAAGCTAGGAGGTCCCCTGTGGATCGTTGGTAGCGGAAACCATACTGCCTGTCGCTAGTCAAGCCGTGATGTTCGAGGTAGTCCAGAAGCTCGCGATTTATGCACCTCTCCATCACCTTACTTAAAACAGAAAGCAGAGCTATAGGCCTGTAGTTGTAAGGGTCGGTCATACATCCCTTTTCTGGGATGGGTTGCACATGAGCAAACTTCCAGTTTTCTGGGAAGGTGCCGGATTCACAAGATATCTGGAAGAGGCGCGAATGAACTGCAGCAAGCTCCGGCGCACACCTCTTTAGTACAATGGCAGGAATCAAGTCCGGACCAGAAGCTTTGTTGATGTCGAGCGACAAGAGCACTTGTCTTACGGTCTTATGCCTGAATGTTACCTCCCGCATAGTATAGGGAACCCTTTGAATTGACGGCACTTGGGCGTTGGGGGGGACGTCCATGGTGGAGTTGGCAGCAAAGATCTTGGCTAGCACTTCCGCCTTGGCCTTTAAGTTGAATACAATAGTTCCATCCTGACACGTAAGTGGTGGAAGGCTACTCTGTGAGAAGTTCTTTTCAAGCCTAACTTTTATATCGGGCTGGTTTTTGGCATTGCGAACCGCTGCTTTATATTTGTTTCTGGACTAAACGTCGGCTCTGTGTGCCTTGATCTTCTGCTGGCGAGCAGCGTCACACGATTTGTTAAACCAGCCGTTGTACCCTGGTCTAGGCACTTTCACTGTGTGAGGGATGCATTCCTCCATTCCGACGTGGATAATTACGGTTATCGAAGAACAGACAGCCGACGCATCCGCCTCAGTGAAACAGACATCTTTCCAAGGAAAGCTATAGACGAAATCTCTGAGCCTCTACCAGTCGGCATGTCCGTAATGCCAAGTTTTGCGGCCTGTACGAGTTTCTGCTGCCACAGCGCGTTCTGACCGAAACCTAACCTCCACAACACCGTGGTCTGAATTACCCAGGGGGGATAGGACAGCAGTGCTGTAAGGGACAGGATGTGTGGTCAGAAAGCGATCCAGCAGGCTACTGGCGTGTGACGAGACGCGAGGGAAGAAATTAGGGCTGGTCACCATCTGAGTCAGCCCTTGGGTTAAGAGCGAACGCTTCGACTGCACGACCTGCTGTGTCGGTGTTGTTTGAGCCCAACCAAAGCTCATTATGGGCATTGAAATCACCGAGAAGAACTACCTCTGAAGCGGGATGATTGATGTTCAGGAAGTCGATCTGGACGGCGAGGTATTCAAGTAGGTCATCCCAGTTATGGTCCGAGGGAGAGCGATAAAGGCAGCAAATAAATTTGGGTGATGTTTTGGAGTTGAGGCTAAGCCACAGAATGTCCTTCCGGTCTGATTCCAAAGAAACATCTCTGGATTGCAGGTAGTGATAAACAGCATAAATGTTGTTGTTAATCCCGCAGATGTTCGAAAACAAACTGTGCTGCTGGAAGCTAGTTATGACCTCTTTCCTTTGTCACCTCAGAAGATATGTTACGTTCAATATAACACCATTTCTGAGCAAGCATAGAAAAGACAGTTATAGAATCAGTTATTCTCCAGTAAAAAATGTCGTAAGAATGTCGTTTTTAAACAAATAAGTTGCAAGGTATTCTTACCCCTTACCATAAGGTTAACGGTGACGGGTTCTACTTTGGCTACTAGCCTCCATATCATCGTAATCTCAACTACCGCTGAGTCGACTTTGACGTAATTTGTATCCGTAGCTTTACAAGTCACTGCATTTTGTAAGGATTGTAGTTTTCGCCCTTCAAAAGAAGATCCGAACCCTCTGCAATCACAAAAATAACGTATCCATAATAGCTTTTTTGCCTCTCAACTAACACACCAGCTGAAGGGTTCACTGTTTATGTTGGTGAAAAAACAACTCATAATTTTATGTCGCAGCTCCGTAATACTTGGAAAAACAACGTCAATGTTAAGAACTACTTTACATTTCAGAGCTGACGGGTGAAAAGTAGAATATCAGACATCTAAATAATGTATATAAGCTGGCATATGCCGCTCCATTGTTTTTTATTGCCCTATTTTATCGATTAGCTATCTTAGCATATTGTTCCTGCAGGTACGTATTTAACCTCATTCTGCACGGTTACGAATTAATTTCGTAGTTAAATAACTATTCACGGTCTATGACAATAGGAAAATGCAAGGTGAAAATTACTGGATTGAATGAGTTGACCTAGTTTTGCGAACACCATGATTTCCAATCACTTGATTATGATGTTATTTAAGCTTGAATCAGATTCTTGGTAAATTCCAACCAACCAACAAAAAGAAGAAGGCGAACTATTATTTTGCGAAGTAAGATTTAAAAAATACATTACACTTCATAAACTGTTCAATATATCAAACGAGCTACCTCCTGCTGGAATGCAAGGCTTGTTGTAGATTATTGAACTATCTTAAATTTTCATATTGAATTACATCGGCAATACCTTTATTATTGATGCTCATCAAATAGTTGGGTACGTAGAAGAAAACACGAAGTTCGCTAGATCTTTGGACTCAGACCTCCTCGCATATTCTCTATATGATTATGCTTGACATGTGATTTTTGCTACGGTTGCTTTTGAATGCTGTTTCCCTGTATCTTCAAAGTTCCTTTAACTGGTAGGGGATTGACAGAAAACTCTTATAGAGCTAGAACACCGAAAGAAGATAATATTGCACGACACAAGAAGCACAAATAAAATGAGAAGGCCTATTATCTAGCTCCAAAAGGTGAGTTTAATCGCCTTATAGGTCCAGAGCCTCTTTTTGCGTGATGAGAATACCTATTGTGCAGTCCATAGAAGATTGGGGTAATAGTAAGTCCTTAGAATTGTGGAATACCCAGTTGGGCAGGCAAAGAAGTTCATCAATGAAAGAAAGCTTACATCTGCTTGGATTTAACAGGGCATTATAAGGACCATATTGTGGAATTTATAGCATGACACTGTCATCTAAGTCGACATTAAGAATCACGAACCAACATCGAAAAGCTCCATCAAAGCCTTGTGTCAGCCATGGAGCCGAATTAAAAGATCAAAGCTTTACACAGTGCTTTAGACAGTGTATATGGGGGCCGCAATAGATAGATATATAAGTCGCAGTAGTGCTTAGGTTCGCAAGCTTTCTATAGGTAATATCTAGTACCACCGAAGCATAACCATTTTTGAACATATCTAATCTTTGAAGGCATGGAAATACATATTCTCAGAGTATCATATCTAAAAACTGACAGCAACCGTAAAAATGATTGCGAATATTCTTGGAAGAATTTCTGGACTGAAACACAACATTGTTTAACTGCATCCTCGATATTAACCCGGGTATATAGCAGAATGTGATATAAAAATAACGCGTCTCTATCAGTCCAATAATTGAGGTCATGTCCGCTTGAAAAAGGAACTTCAATAATGCTTCGACTCCCTCTGAATTTGATAGCAGTGTCAATTTCATTTCGAATACGTGACAGCCATTTATTATGTATCGTTTAATTGGCAGTACACAGCATAGCCCAGAATGCCTCCAAATTACAGGAAAGCATGATAATAAAGAAGCTTAAATTTTATTACCGGAGTTTCGTTTTCAACTTATAGGGCAACCAAGATTAAACGAAACGTTTGAAGAGCGTCTAATTAATTACCTTACTTGAGAACTAGATTTTTGATCATCGAGCTGGCTAACACGTGTAGTGTTGAAGTCCAAGCTCGGTAATCCAGCGTATTACTGGACTTTGAAGAAATACAAGAGAATACCAGGAGTGCTTTATGAACTAATGACAGGAAAGCATGATAATGAAGAAGCTTAAATATTATTACCCGAGTTTCGTTTTCAACTTATAGGGCAACTAAGATTAAACGAAACGTTTGAAGGGTGTCTAATTAATTACCTTGCTTGAGAACTAGATTTTTGATCATCGAGCTGGCTAACACGTGTAGTCTTGAAGTCCAAGCTCGGTAATCCAGCGTATTACTGGACTTTGAAAAAATACAAGAGAATCCCAGGAGTGCTTTATGAACTAATTGTCAATACAGGTCTATCAAATACCCGAACACCCCAAAAACTTGGCAACCACACATTTTCTGAAAAACAGGTGACAAGATAGGGCTAGAGTATCAAAAAGGCAATTTATCGATGACCTCAGACATGACCAAAACTGAATCCAAATTCAAGATGAGATGTAAATAATAACAGTTAGCGCGTGATATCTCGGTAACAGGTAGGGACAACGCCTCTTATTGGTCAAATCGCCATTAAATTTCAAGCGGTCGCCTGGCGGAATAATGCACGGGGCAGGGGCAGGGCAGACAGAGTTGCATTCAGGCCACCGACCGTCGCGTGTATCACTGCGTGCTCGTGTTTTCGTATTCACCTTGCTTGATTGTTGCTGTTGTTGTTGTTAAGTGTATTTGAGTTATTTGTTAAGTTTCTATTTGTTATTGTTATTCCTCGTTATTATTTGTTTTGAACCAATCCTGAACCTGTCCAGTACAGATACTGCTGACGAGGCTGTAGGCGATAAAAAAAGACATCTTAGCGTAGAGATGAAAGACGTCATATTGAATACATTCAAGATAAAGCGGAGGGAAGACGAAACATCAACTAACCCGAAAATAGCTCTGAAAGTGGCAGATAAAATTGGGGTATGCCCAAGCGACAGTGTACAATGTTTTGAACGAACGTAAGAAAAAGCATGCCTTTTCCAAGCCAATGACGGGTAAAAATCGTAAAAGTATCATAAGATCGTTGAATGACGCTGACAAGCATGCGATTTGGAGAAAAGTGCACGAGTTCTTCTTCAGAAACAAAATACCGACAGTTGATAAAGTACTGCGGGAGGTTAACGAGGATGCTATGTTACCAAATTTCAAACGTTCGACTATTCATAAACTTTTGAAGCATCTTAATTTCGAATGGAAGACACGAGGTCGTTACAGCTTACTTATGGATAGAGAAGAAATTGTTCTGTGGAGGAGAGAGTACCTGACCAAAATTAAATCATTCAGGGATCAGCACAGGATGATCTATTACCTGGACGATACCTGGATCAACTCTGGGCACACTACTCCGAAGGTATGGGTTGACAAAACTGTGACTTCATCCAGAAAGACATTTCTAGATGGACTGTCGACCGGATTGAAAAATCCAGCAGGTAAATAGATCGAAGTAGTTTACGGTATCAATTTTTGCGCACAATATCTCTCCTTCCTCGTGCTCACAAGACGTGCATGTGTACTTAGCGGATTTTATCTTTCTAGGCAAAGGAAAAAGGCTCATTATTTGCCACATTGGGGGTGTAGATGGCTTCGTGGATGACAGCTTATGGTCTTTTGAGTCAAAAAAAAACCACTGACTACCATAAAGAGATGAATGGGGAAGCATTCGAGAAGTGATTTTCAGGCATTTTACCACGTCCCGAAGACAATTCTGTGGTTGTTTTGGATAATGCTCCCTATCATTCTCGCAAAATAAAAAAAATCCCAACTTCAGCTTCTAGGAAATCAGACATTCAGAGCTGGCTCCGTTCCAAAAATATAACTTTCGACCCTTCCTTACTGAAATTACAACTATTAGATATTGTGAAACAACACAGACCAAGACATGATAAATATGTCATAGATGAAATGGCCAAAGCACACCACAAAACAGTACTTCGTTTGACACCTTACCACTGTGAGCTCAACCCCATTGAGCTCATATGGGCAGATGTTAAGAATTTTGTTGCTGCACACAATACAACATTTAAATTTTCTGGCATGCAAGAGCTGTTCAGAATTGCTATACAGAGGGTCACACCAGAAAGATGGCAAAAATGCAAAAATGTGTGCAGCATGTTCAGGAGAAAGTGAAGGTAGCAATGTGGGAGCTGGACAACATAATTGAGAGAGATTTTAAATCCATCATCATAAACATTAATGACGATAGCTCTTCAAGTGAGTCTGAGTAAGTTTCGCGTTTTTGTTTTGTCACAGAATGCATATTATGGGAATCCTAGTTATAGTGAAATATTAACTTACAGATAAACTACAGACAATGCAAGTCCGAAGTGCACCCACAAAATCTATTTTCAATCGATTGAACAGCCTTATATTTATTCCATGTACAAAAGTGTAATCTCTACCCCTCGTTGACTACGGATTCATTGTGCATAGTGAGCAGCTGGTTACCTCTGGTATGTATTTCTCTCCAAGAATAAAAATTTGATTTTGCGACACCCTTAACTATAACTAATTCACTATATTAGATAATTTCGTTAAATACTCTCATCTTTGTTTTACAACACGTTGGTGGTAGTCCATCATTCGGAGGTAGCCCTGAATGCGGACCTGTATGCCGTCCTTGCTTTTGGCAATCACGCATCCATTCTATCTTGGGTGTAAATGCACTATAGACAATGACCTTAGAGGTCATTTTTAGGTCAACTTCACAAATTCAAACAATAACCACCAGATTTGACAGTAAATTCGTGTCGAGCTCGCGATTGTACATCAGAAACATTTCCAAATGTTCAAGTTCAAGCATGACTAGCATGACCTTCAGTAACGCTTAAAAAGTACACGAATACCTTGAAAACTTGTTAGCCAAGCATTTTCTGGAAAAAAGTTTCAAATGACAGTTTCTGGGTATCAAATGAGTCGTTGACCTCAGACGTCACTGAAAGGTCAATTTTGTAAATTCAAGTAGCCACCACCATTCTTGACAGCAGATTTGTGTCGAGCTCGATATTTCACATCAGGATCCATTATCAAGCAGGAGCAAGTTTTCGGGGAGTTGAAATACGTTTCAGACGTTGCAGTAGGTCATGCTGATTGAACCACTTATGACCTCCTAATCTCATCTATAAAAATGGATTCTGATGTAGAATCTCGAGCTCCACAAGAATCTGCTGTAGAAAATGGTAACTGCTATTTGAATTTGCAAAGTTGACCTCCAAATGACGTCTGACAACATTGTTTATTCATCTGAGGTCATCGAAATATTGCCCATTTGATACCCTGAAGCCCCTTTCTAAACCTTTTATCTGCATGGTTACCATATTCCTTAGGTGTCCGTTTAATTTTTAGAAGCTGTGTAGATTATATTTTTAATTATTGGATAGGATAGGATAGGAAGTTGATGTTTTTATTGCTCATTTTTACATAGGTGAGTTTCCAGAATCAAAAGAAAAGGTAATTCAGACACCCATTTTCAAAAGTGGAGCTTTTCTCTCAGCTAATATCTGTTGAGGAAATGTAATATACGTACTTTACATTTCTAGTTGTCAATTCCCAGAATCGTTTGTTTTAGTCGCACTGCATACACAGAAATACGTTTTCTGTACGCTATGCCAGAGCTGCGAGTCGACATTTGTGCTGAATGGCCACGTGTTGTGTTGATGAACACCGCTAATGACATTCTGTTCCACCTTTGTAATAGATGTGTGTGAAATTTACACCAAAGCAGGAGCGATGGACATTCGGGAGTTAGGTCAGGGAATAAGTAGGTGACTGAGATAAAACTAGAAATTGCGAAACTATTCGCGCTGTGGCACTGCAGGTGTTTTCCAACTTCGGCGAGAGGAGGGCAGTTCGGCATGGCATCCAACACCGTTCAACATTCCGCAGTTGTGTAATGGGATAAGTTCGAAAACAGCTACCGGGAATTTAATAATCATCGAACATTAAAGTCGCCCATACCTACTCAATGGCAGTGCTATGAACCAAAACCACATTAATATTCCCCCAGAATGAGTTCTACCTTCTGCGTTTGATTGCTCTCAAAATCAGTCCGGTCGTTAGGGTAGAAAATGGTTACCATGTTTGGGCGTATCAGTTTGTGTTGAAAGTTCTCCAATATTATAAAATGTTAATTAATGTTTCGTATATAACATCGTCACACGTACATATGGCGAAGCTGTGATCATGACTAAAGATCGTCCATCAGGTAAGATAGAAAAACGTCATACCCGATTTTGATTAAGAAATAATTTGTACTAAAACATAATCCAGTCAATCTGAGCTGCTTTCCAGTGACCTTGTTGAATTACTCTGAGTAAGCCGGAGTAACTAAAAACAAAAATAATACTTTAAGCTAGACACCTGTCTGGCAACATCCTAATACCCCTTTTTATATCATGCTTCGCAGGGTACTGGGGCTAGGAAGAAATCTGGATTTCAAACTGACAACTTTCTTTTGGTACTAAACTACATCATATCAGTTCCGAACTAAATAGTTCAGAATTAATTCCAAACTATTTTTCTGCACATGCTCGAGGTAGATACTAGTTCCGAACTATTGTGTTGGAATACAGAAATACATGGCTGGTTATCGTAAACATAACCTTAATTAAAGTAATATTACAAATCGTCATATTTCCGTATGCTGGACATGAAATTTGAGATGATTTACTATTTTTATGTACTGAAGTCTTTTAAAGGGACCGCGGTTGGCCGCGTGGGTCAGAGTGTCGTGCTACTGATCAGCCGGCCGGCCGGGTCGCGAGTTCGAATCTCGCCTTCGCCATGGATGTTGTGACGTCGTGTGTTTGTACATAATTAGATACATTCTATATACAACCTAGTTTCTGGCTGCATGGCTTAGTCCTAAAGCCATATATTATAAAAAAAAAAAAAGTCTTTTAAAAACAATTGGGAAGGATGACGTATTTATCAAGAAATGAGTTGCCTGTTGGAATATTTATTTATTTATTCATGTATTTACTAGCTTTTACACTATCCGTACGGTTTATTACACCATTTAACGGACAGGGACACCGGAATCAATTTTAAGACATAAAAATGTTCTAAAATAACTTGAAATTGTCAAATGACATACTGTTCTGTAAAATCTTTTTAAGCTGCGCAAATTACAACAGAACAAATCTACAGCGTTTCTTGCACGTTCATACTTGTACATACTACATATATCGGAGAGGAAAATAACGCATTGGTTCTAGCTACGGTTAAGTAAAAGTATTTTGAATTGGATCGCGTTTTAGCATTAGGTACATGAATAAAAATCTTAATGAGTAAATATTCACAATCGAATTATTAAGCAGCTTATATAAAAATACAGAAGCAGCATATCTGCTAAGTAATACATCATGCCTGAGGCCAACTTCTGGATACGTACCATTTTCCTTGTAGCAGAAATATTTCACAAACCGCCTCTAAATACTTTCAATTTTATTAGAATGAACATCATAAACAGGATACCATATTATAGAGCACTATTCAATTTTGGATCGAACAAATGAATGAATATATAATAAGATCATTGTATTCACATTATTGAAATCCCTACAATCCTTTATTATGAAGCCCAAACTTTTATAGGCCTTGTTGATTTGGAGAAATTTCTTGCTTAACATGAGAGAAAATATACATTCGAAAACCTTATCAACGTTGCTTATAATCACAACAGCTCTATAATGCTCAATGTCACAACTTTCGCCTTTTTTAAATATAGGAGCAATCCAAGATGTTTTCCAAGCCATGGAAAATGTAGTATTAAGAGATGTGTTATACAGATAAGCTAAAGGCTTAGCTAAATGAAAAGCACAATCTTTTTGTAAAAATGCAGGGATTAGATCTGGAGTGGAAGATACCTTGGATTTAATCTTTTTCAAAGCGGCAACAACCTTTTTCTCAGTAATCATTGGTATATTCAGGGGTAATGAGGCACAGTCATTTGAGTCTGGGGGAGTAAAATTCGTGGAAGGTGGGTATGTAGACAGGAAAAAATCTGCAAAAGCGTTGACAATATCTTCCGTTTTGTGAAGTTAAGTTTTATTAAACGTAATGGTATCAGGGATATTGGGAAGTATTCTTCAAAGAATCGATAAAAGTCCAAAATCTTTGAGGGTGAGTAGCTATGCCCTGTTCTATTTCAGTGGTATACCTTTGATATGCAATATCAATGCTAATTTTTATGTTTTTTCGTAGATTTCTGACACCATCGCAGTCAACAGGATTTTACACCGTTTCCATAATCGTCGCTTTTTCTTGATTTTAGAAATAATATATTATTGAACCAAGGAGGATAAGCTTTCCTTGGCAGTGTTCGGGGTACATTCCGATTAATTGTAGAGAACAGTATTTCATAGAACTGATCACATGCTTCGGTGGCGTTACTCAGGACTGGCATTGACGTCAAATTTGCCGAATTTATCCCGCATAGAAATAAGTATATCAAGCCGAGGATTATAGCTATCAACTGGAAACCAAATATCTGAAGCCAAGTTCACTTTCAATGCATTTTTACTGAATACTAAATCTAGAATCCCGTTGTTTGAGTTTTGGACAAAGTTGTGTTGAGACATATTCAGAAAATTCAGGCTATTGAATGCCGATATATAGGTACTGCTGTAATTGTTATCCTTCATATGATTAATATATCATGGTATATTGGAATCCTCTAGGACAATAACATGTTCAGTGTTGAGAAAGTCCAACGAAAACAGTTGTTCCATCAGAGATTCATACGAAGCAACTAACAAGTTAGGTGGTATATAAAGGAGGATAATAAAAACTACATCACTTGATTACGTAATTTTCATTTCTGACTTTTTAAACTTTTATAATTAGCTCAACTCAGCTATCCTCACTTGAATTTGCTTCAAAGTTATCCCCATCGTCATTTTTTGAATATGTTCAATAAAATGTACAGCAAGCGGTTAAGATTAAGTTTTGATATGTGAGAAGATTGACAGGGCCAGAAAAATACAAAATGGGAGCTACAAAATTCAGTCTCTTAACTTTGACCAACGCAATTTATACTGTAAACGCATGCGCTATCAAATTCGAACATTGAGTTCTCCGTCAGAACCAGAACTGTTAGAACCAGTTCAGAACCGGTTCGGAATCTGTTGGAACAGAGAACTACCATTTGCGGAATCAAATCCATTTTCTGTTGGAACTGCAATCTAAGTCTGTGCCATGCTCTGTCTAGCTCAGAACTAGTTCGATTGTTTGTTGGAACAAGGCTATAGTGTCCCGAGTAGGGTCCTAGAAGCTAAGCAGCTAGGCAACAACTTACAGGTTTTACGAAAAACTTGTGTTTCCATAAAATTCAAATCTATTGACATGTTTCTAAAATTCCTTACCATAGTTAACTTCGAGGATAGTTACACGTAGGGGAACACCGTATATTTTACTTGATTCACGAAGTTACTTACGTATCAACTTTGCAGTAGTCGAGCACTTACCTAGAACAAAAGAAACGTAATAAAAATTGCTTCTTATTCTTAATTTATGCAATGCCAAAATTAATCCAAATTATAAAAAACGTATCGATTTGTGTACTCATTTATATTTTGACAGAAATAATTATTTTACTCCATAATGAACAATGATACAGTTGTAGTCACTGTTCTTGGCGGTGACGTCATCAACGCCATATGAGATAAATATACAGATCGAGTCTCCGTACCATGGGCGGAACACTGCGCAGACTAATCTTCAGCGCATCTGCTACCCTCTCCAGTAGGCATGAAGTGGGTAACAGCGGACCGCTGTTTTCATTCTCTTCCTGGAAATACTCTAATAAATTTAGCACGAGCTACCGGCCTTCTCCATTGACCGTATTTCCGGGCATTGTACAATTTTATATTGAAGATTGATAACAGGACAACTCAAATTGCATGCCGACATCAAGTAAGTTGCCACTCTGACAAATATGATTGAAGGGCACTCATACGTAACGAGTTTTCGAGACGGAGATACACAACTAAAAAACATATGTCTTTGAGGTTACCGAACAAACGTTCACACACAGGGGTAGGTTGCATATGTATGTATGAGGGAGGTGGAGATATATAAAGGGATACTGGTAGTCTTTGAGGCGCCAAGAACGGTGACTACAACTATAGTTATAAGCATTGTTCATTCACGCGAATGTCACACGATCAGTATATACAGTGATCTCACAGTGATCTGTCAGTATTTATCATGGAATTTGACTGTGTAGCCAAGACGTCAGTAATTATTGATGTATACTAAGTGACATATAAATCCGAACACCCAGTTTAAATGGTTTTATTTGAATAAAAGTTGATGAATGTATTTATCTGACTGTAAATAACTAGTGAAAAAATTTTCAGACTTATCAGTTGGACATTCCGGTTTTTATACTGCTTTTTTTTAATTCACTAACGCTCTAAAAATGAATATTTCAGCCGCAGTAAAGAATCAATGTTGGCGGATTTTGGTTCTTGACATCCTTTAGGATCGGTTACGATGCCTAGAGTACGGAGACCTGTACGATTTCGTCAACTTAGTGAGTTTGATAGGGGCCGTATAGTGGGACTTCGGGAAACTGGACTTTCTTTTCGGGCAATTGCAGTTAGAGTGCAAAGAAGTGTAGACACTGTGGTTAGGTGTTGTCAGGCATGGCTTCGAGAAGGCCGTACGCAAAGAGCAAGGGGCACTGGACGCCGCCGTAGAACAACAGACCGTGAAGATCGCCGCCTAAGATTATTGGCCTTAAGGGACCGTTTCTCCACTACCAGGTCCATTGCAAATGAATGGTTTGCAGAACACGGAAGACCTATCGGCATGCGAAGTGTTTACCGACGAATGAGAAGTTTTGGCTTGTTTTCATACCGGCCACACTGGGTCCTCCCTTTAACTCGAGAACACCGACGTAATCGCCTTGAGTGGTGCAGACAACGGTCACTCTGGGATCAGGAATGGAACAGTATTGTCTTTAGTGACGAGTCTCGATTTTGTTTAGGCATGCACGATGGTCGTGCCAGGGTTAGAAGGCGACGTGGTGAAAGGAGGAATCCACAGTTTTTTGTTGAAAGACGTGTTCATCACACTGTTGGAGTTATGGTTTGGGGTGCTATAGCTTATGGATCCAGGTCACCTTTAATCTTCATCAGAGGTACAATGAACGCGCAGCGTTATATCCACGAAGTCCAAGAACCCTATCTTTTACCCTATCTTGACACCCTGGCAGATCCAACTTTCCAACAAGATAATGCCCGACCACATGTTGCAAGAGTCACAATAGACTTCTTTCAACATAATCATGTCACATTGTTACCATGGCCACCAAGATCTCCCGACTTATCCCCAATTGAGCACGTATGGGATATGATGGGTAGGAGATTGCTCAATTTGCAACGTTCTCCTCCGACTCTAGAAGCACTTCGAGATGAGTTGGTGGTTGCCTGAAATGAGATACCACAGGAAGACATTGACCACCTGATCAGACGCATGCCTAGGCACGTTGGAGAATGCGTAGCACATCAGGGTGCATCCACACATTATTAAAGGTCAAAAGGCTATAAAGCAGTGCAATCATTTTGAAATTTTTATCATTTACTTATTATGCTTCATTAAGTACTTATACAAAATTTTATTAAAATAAAACCATTTAAACTGGGTGTTCGGATTTATATGTCACTTAGTATATGTGGTTACCTAAAAATGCGCTGACACTGACGGAATGAAAATACTGATCGTATGATATTCACCTTATATTCGGAATCATTTAAGTTTTGAGTGAACCCTTTATAAATAAAACATACTAATAAATCGTTGATATTCTGCTAGTGGTACGAAGCTAGTACTGCAGATATTCATTATCACGTTGAGCAGCGGTTTACCTCGTTTTATATGTTTGATACGCGGTCCAACTCCTACATACCAACGGATATTACGGAGTTCCAGGGAGACACAAAAAAGGCGGGATATCATATGGCTTCTACTATAGGAACAGATGTACATGGGAAATGCATACTGTCACAAATGACCCCTTCCTGTTGCAGTTAAAATGAAATACTCCTCGCCTTTTCACGCTTTACCCGCTTGAAATCTCACTTAACCCTAACCTACAGCTCCACATTCCTTTATATACCGTAGCAACGTGTGAAGAGAAAACTCCGCAACTCCATAACAGACATATCGAGAAATCTAAACATATGACGACAAAACACGTAACCTAGCAGACAACTAACTGAAAACGTACCTAACCTACAGTTTACAGTACATGATACAGAACTCAGAAATTCTAAAGCCACGAAGACTAGAGACAGGAAGTTACACTGCATAAGGGGAAGATGTTTGTATTCGTATGAAGCTAATCCTAGGATAGCGTGCTTCTCGGAAATGAAAAAATGTCAACATAGCCTACCGTAGTCTCAACCAGCATTGTACTCACGTTTTGCCAAGCTTTATAGGTTTATAACTTTGTGATTCATTAAAAGATTATCCAATATTTCTGATAGCAACAGAGAGAGAGAGAGAGAGAGAATGTGCAGAACCTAAAATTCATTGTCTGCTCAGTGTACCGACTCGTTTCATCGTCTACGTTTTTGGATTCACTCTGATTCCATGAGTTTAGTGTCGTATCTCTAGCCTTCGTGACCAGAAAAAAAAAACACGGTAGTTGCCTGCGATCTACCAAACTATACACGGTGTTACAGTGCATTCCAACCTATTGTAGAGCACCCCTGAGTGGTACCTCCTTGTTCGACCGAGACCGTTTACCTGTAATTAACGTAGTTACGTGAGCAAAAAGATTTGAATGCCACCTTTTCTCGTTAACTCATTGAATTTACATCGAATAACCATTGTACAAAAATCGACATGGTGGTTAAAAATAGTCCTATGGCACATATTAAGCTCTAAGCGGTGCGGCATTAGAAGTTGGCATGCACTACGTTCAACGGGGCTGCTATTAATATTTATAAATGTTAATTTTAAGGGCGTTAACATAATTAAGCCGGATTTATTTTCGAGTGGTAGGTAATCATTCCCTCTTCGGAACAGCTTTATTTTCACCAAGTTACACGCAAAACCCTTGTGATTCCACGCGATCCAATCTATATAACCTTGAAGATAACAATATGCGATTTACGCAACTAAACAAGACCATAAGGATCATTTGGGAATTTATTGCATCTGGTCTATATTAATATCCCCCTTTTCTTCACGGTAAATCCAATGTATGGCTTCGCAGATAACACCACTTTACATGCAGGTACTCAACACATATACGGTTTTGATGGATGACCAGCTGCCGGTCTATTGGAGTTAGATTACTAACAACATGATTTGGTTCGAGCACCTCCCGCACCAGCCGCTAGGAAGAAAATACGTTTTTCTCTGATTAACCTCCTAATCGTGTTACTCTTAATTATTTCTGACTGCTTTCTTGCAAAGTATAGATCCGAGCCAATTTCTATTAGTGCTTTAAGCAATTTTTAGCTCTGTTATATGGGTATGTTGGCAGCGATATTACGTAAGAATCGATGTATTGTCAAAACAAATCAGTGCAATGTAATTTAGATTTTTCGGGCTGTGGAGTCGTGTTCGGATTGGATTTGGTCCATAGGTTTCGGCTACATCTGCGGTACCCATCTTCAGTGGCGCTGTCGGCGAGAGCGAAGTGCTGGGCTTGGCGAGTCGACTGAAACTGATCAGTTAACTGGATGAGCGTGCGGTTTTATAGGCGATCGGAGGACTGGGGACTGAGTTGTCTGGTGGGGGGACTCTGGGTCTCTTGAGTAACGTGGCTTTTGCGCTGTGTTTTTTAGAATTGGGAACCACATTAACGCCATCTATAGAGGAATGACACACTGACCTATAGTACAGAACTTGTAGCTCAGGCCATTGAAGCTATAAACGAACTCCAATGGCGCCTTCCCTGAAGCAGAGGTTACATCACATCAGATCAAGACCATAAAGGTCAATTGTCATGACGCTTAGGCAACACACACAGCTACTACAAGTGAATGACAGCTAGTTCCAACGTGTCGTTTTTTGGAGAATCCTAAATAATGCTTTGTTACGTAATACGTGTGCAGATATAAGAGATACTTTAACGCTGTGATTATGTCAACACTCTCACTATATTTCTCTGCAATCTTTCAAATATACCCTTTTCATCACCTTTGCTTGCCTGCAAAATGTTCGCAGGCTGTTTTCTACAGAGGCAGTAGTTGCTTTGTTCGTTTCAAAGCAATATAAAAGCCCTTTGAATCTTCAAAGAACCATTGTGGTGCTTAACAATACGTTGAAATTCCCAAATAGGTAACGTGATACCAAATATTGTGCGACCGTATAATACGGTAGATGCAATGAGCAGAACTGCTGGTATAGCTATTTTCATACAATATAGGTGAAGGTGAAATGCAACAGTTATCTTGACGGTGTTAAGGCCTCATAGCCCTTAACCTACACATTGTAGTATAAAATGGCTAGACGACCTCGAATTTTCAAGGAGACATCTAACCACAGGTACACGGTTATAGTCACTTGCTGTGGTACTTCAAGCCCAAAGGATCTACAAAGAGAAAATGATCATGCGGAGAAAGGTGTTATTAAAGGTATTGTCTCCTTGAAAATTCGAGGTCTTCTAGCCATTTTATACTAGATTGTGTAGGTTTGCTCTTCGTGTGTAGTTTTTTCCCTCTCCGCCTTCGTTTCCTCAGGTTACATCCGTAAGTATACTGAAATTCTATAGCGCGAAAAAAACTGCATGGTCTTACAGCTTAAGCGGCTTGATGGGTTTTGACATATATGAGGTGTTTCTAGGTTTGTGTAGACAGTGCATGTGAGATTGTGTATACCAAAATCTTATAATATCAAAATGGCGAATTTGAAGCTCCAACTTCGAAACTTCCATCTTACAGGCTACAGCCCAAACCGCTGAATGGATTTTGACAATTGAGGTGTTCATATATTCGCCTTAATAGCAAAATTATTTTTTTGTCAGTTATTGCAAATGAACTCTTTGTGTTTCTTAGATCTGTACTTATCAACAGATATCCGAAGATTGATTTTTTTATTACAAACTACCTTGACTGACACATGTCACAGCATGCATTTCCTTTATATTTCATCATAGACAGGTTTACCAGCTTAGAATTCCTATCTTAGCTGCTCGTCAGTAAGGGCCGTATCGTCAGTTGTTCCTACCATTGTAGGGCGCCTTAATGGCCTCCTTGATTGTCATAGACTTTTCTCTTCTTCAAAAATTTCTAGATTGCACCTGTTCCGTGTCAGCATCAGCGCTCTCCTATTGTGAAGTTATGTTTTCTTTTTGAAATGTAGGAAATTTCAGACTGATAAAACATGATATAAATCAATAGCATGAACAATTTGATGCAAATAGATATTGTGACATAACCTCAAAATAGAGCGCTGACACGGAAAAGTAGAAAACTACGACAATCAAGAAGGCCATAATAGCGTCCTACAATTGTAGGAATGACTGACGATACGGGCCTAACTTGAGTTTTTCACATGTACGGTGAAATGCAAATGGAGTTGGCTAGGGAGGTGAGTTAAATGACATACTAGTCAACGCGACAGCTAGTAAGTGTAAGTGTAAGTAGTTTGAATTTCCCGGGTACATTCATGTTGGTAACAGTTTTCTGTGTTTTGACATTGTCGCAAAGATTGTCAGGTAATTACGCCAAAGGCTGTTGTTTGTTTGTGATTTATTTCCTAGGATCTAGTAGTTTTAAGTAATGTGGCAACCATGTGCGTCACTGTCATCACTGACATAGATCAGATGTTATAGGACAGGACTGCGGTGCACAAATACTCCCACGCCCTTAGTAAAGTATTAACCATACTACGAAGGAATATTTCGAATCGTATCACCAGCTTTTATTAGAACGGTAGTGAAAGTGCTGAGGGAAATGATAATGTAGATGTACTTTGTACTCTAGTCAGTACCAAAAGACAATGGAAGATGTGGATTTTTCTCAAGGCCAGCGCCACTTAGGCTATTGCAGAATACGTTAGACAGAAGATCATATGGTCATCTGACACCTATAATATACTAGGTCTGTAAATAGTTTTGAGACTGATTTTTTTAATATTTTCATTTTCATATGATTACAATTTTACACTGTTAAAAAATAACTTCCTACTGAAGCCATACAGCGCTGGAGACGGTTCTTCCATTCCTCATAGCAGTGCTGGAACCCCGATACTGGAATAGTTTTCAGCTGGTCCGTTACAGCCGTTAGCATGTCTTCGACTGTCCCAAAATGAGCTGCCTTGATTGGTGATTTTTCACTTCGGGAAGAAAAAATGTCACAAGGACTCAAGTCAGGCGAATAAGGGGGTTGAGGAGTCACAGGAATGTTTTTACTGGCCAAAGGCGCACTTATTATATAATGAAATTTCAAAATAATTCTAGAGGTCAGCCTCAGGATATAGTGAACACATTCAATGAGTTTTTCAGCAGCGT
The DNA here is from genome assembly GCA_963669975.1 of Acanthoscelides obtectus. Lineage (NCBI taxonomy): Eukaryota > Metazoa > Arthropoda > Insecta > Coleoptera > Chrysomelidae > Acanthoscelides > Acanthoscelides obtectus. The sequence continues at coordinate 36,106,012 of CAVLJG010000004.1, read as the reverse complement.
CTTTGTTACTCCCAAGCCCCATAATAATGCCTCACTAAATCATAGTATTTTATTTGTCCATTTCCATCCAATTGAGGAAAATAAAGTAAGGAGGGCCATTAAATCACTAAAGGATAATATGACATCTGGTGTAGATGGCATCCAATCCTTTATAGTTAAAGATTGTGTGGAACTGTTCGTCGGTGTTCTAACTAAGATTTTTAATATTTCTCTGGTAACAAAAAGACTCCCAGATATTTGAAAGATCGCTAAGGTCTGTCCAGTGTTTAAGTGTGGGGATAAATCAAATATTGAGAATTACAGGGCAATAATTTCTATATTACGCATGTTCTCGAAGGTCTTTGAAATAGATTTGTACAGTCGCATTTACACTGCCGGCCAGCGTCAGCTGTCATTGCATCAGCACGGACGGATTTGTTGCTAATCGCTCAACAACCACAAATCTATTTATAATAACGCAGTACCTCTCCGCAGCAATTGATAGTAATGAGCAAGTTCACGTTATTTATACAGACTTTTCGAAGGCCTTCGATAAAATTAACCACGACCCTTTATTGAATAAGTTAGGTGCACTTGGTTTCACAGATGATGCTAGGGAGTTGATGAAATCTTACTTATCCGATGGTAGACAATTTGTTACCTATAATGGCTTCCAGTCTGAGACCTACTTAACACCTGCTGCAGTTCCTCAGGGGTCCAACCCGGGACCATTACTGTGTTTGATATTTATTAATTACCTCTGTGGCTCAGTTGAATGTGAACGCCTATGCTTTGCTGACGACCTAAATATTTATTCGCGGATAAATACTCCTGATAATTGTATCAAACTACAATAACAATTAAATTTTGTGCTGTTTTGGTGTGTAGAAAACAAGTTGGAGCTTAATGTGAGGAAGTGTAAAATAGTCAGCTACACCAGTAAAATGAATGTTTGCCAATATCTGTATTCTATTGATGGGTCTGTGCTAGAAAGATGCTCTGATGTACGTGATTTAGTTATAAACTATGATCAAAAGTTGACTTTTAGTCAGCATATAAATAAAAAAACATCAGAAGCATTCTCGGCTTATCATTTCATAGTAAGGAATTGCAAGAATTTTCATAACATAAAGTCGAATACTGTAGTATTATCTGGAGCCCTTACTATGAATGCTGTAGCACAGCTATTGAAAGATCACAACGGAAGTTTATGAAGTTTGTTCTGTTTAGGATTGATGGGACATATCCAGAGTAATGAGGAACTATGTAGTTACTCAGACATGTTGACTTTGAAACAACGTAGGTACTGTGCCTCAGTAATATTTGGCTACAGACTGATAAACAATTTAATTGACTGCCCCATGATCCTGGAAGAGATCAAGTTTCGTACTCCAACGTTTGCATCTCGCAATCATAAAATATTCAGGACAAACATTTTCCTCAAGTCACCGTTATATGCAATGTGCTCTAACTTAAACAGAATTGAATGTTATTGTAATATATTTACGACAAACGTTAATTACCTGCTGAAGGCAGCTAAGCCTTATTTTGCTTTTGTATTACGTTTATAAATTGTCCTATGAATGGGAAACTGTTGGATACTAAAGCTAATATTATTATTATTATTATTATTATTATTATCTCAGATTCTGTTGAAATTTTCACCGGTTCTTGAAAATGAGTCGACGCTCTCCTTTCTTAAACCACCGAAAAACCTGGGCTCTTATCAAAACACTATTTCCGTAGGCCTGCTGAAGTTTATCAAGAGTTTTCATTGCACTGTGGCCAAGTCTGAAGCAATTTACAAAGAAAAAATCGCTACACACGAACAAAATACTCGGGCGAGTTCAAACTTCTACTGAAGGCGGATCATTTGCTCCCCTGTCTCCCCTTCAAGCCCGTCGTCTCTAGTGCTGCGAGATCGAACGCTACGTTGCCAGTCTCATTATATGTATAATTTTCAGACTTCTTACATCTTATGATATCTCAGCTTTAACTCAAATATCTTGTGTTGCACGGCTGACTCACGGAATGAAGTATTTTCTGTTTCGTGTAACTTTCAACTCCTGTAATCGATAGTTGGATAAAGCAAAATGCCGTGACGACCCTTCCTTCAGGTTCTTTTATTCATATACAGGGTGTTTCAGTTTATTGTTGCATAACTTTAAATTCGATAGAACTTTTAAAATTAATGCATAAAGTCTATATAAACATGGGTCGAAAAATTCGTGGCTTCCGCAATTTACTTTCTAAAATAGTTTTTTTTTTTAAATATTTCGAACAATATTTGATGTATAACAGTGAAAATTGGTATGTTTTTTGGTACGACAAAACGAACCATGGGCATAGTTTTACTGTAGCCGCTAAAGGGCGCCCTCTAGTGTACCTGTAGTGTATTAAAATGACCGAAAATTTTTCTTAGTGCAATTTTTTACTTTTTGAATAAAAAACTGATTCTTCGCACTTTTCAACATAAAAAGCTCTCTTGAGAATTTTCGTTATAGTTAGCCGTTTTTGAGATATTTCGATTTTTAGGGTTCGATGCATTTTTAATTATTTATGATAAAATAACGTTAGAAAGTCAGTATCTCGATAATTTTTAGAAGTAGGTTATGCCTATTTTAGAAATTGAAAGCAGAATAAGGTTAAACGTCAATTAGTTTGCAGTTAGTTTTGTTGTCTGTTGAAACCTGAAACGTTTTTTGCAATTGTGAATGCACGAAATTTAGTTTCTTTTACCTGTTTTTTTTTTGTAAGTTTTATAAAAATGCCATTTTTATTCTTAGCGGATATTTGTTTTGTGTATGGTTTTGTAAATGGAAACGCAGCAGAAGCAGCCAGAGAATACGCATGAAGGTTTCCAAACAGACGACATCCAACTCGTTCAGTATTTGTAAGAGTGCATCGCCAAATAATTGAAAATGGTTTTGGAAATCTCCAAGGGGATCAAAACATAAATGTTCGTCAGCGCAGATTTACCCGTATGATTCTGCGTGAGTTTCATAGAGATCCGACCACAAGTGTTAGGAGAGTTTACTGGTGCTTTGGGAATTTTAGCAAGCCATGTTCATCGTGTTCTTAGAAATTACCATAGACGTCCTTACCATTTGCAACCTGTGCAAGGACTACAGCCAGAGGACGGAGAACGAAGAACCACATTTTGTCAGTGGATTCTTGATAGAACTGATAATAATAGGGAGTTTTTAAGTAACGTTTTATGGACCGATGAGTCATGCTTCACTAGACGTGGAGTGGTAACTTTTCATAATCAACATATTTGGTCGCATGAAAATCCGCATGCAGTTCGGGAAAGAAATTTTCAGCATGAATTTAGTGGGAACGTGTGGATTGGTATCTACCGTAATCGACTATTTGGACCCTACCTTTTGCCTGCAAGGTTAAATGCTGCGACCTTCTTGGAATTTTTAAAGGCTGAACATGCAAATATGTGGGATGATGTTATGTTAGATTTAAGAAGATTGGCCTGATTCCAGCTTGATGGATAGTTAGAAACTGCTGGACGAAAATTATCCAGAAAGATGGATTGGCCGTGGAGGACCAGTCGCCTGGCCTCCACGATCCCCTGACCTAAATCCATTAGATTTCTTTGTGTGGAGATTTCTAAAAAAAAAGTGTACCAGACTCCCGTAACCACAAGAGATATGCTAATAGACAGAATCAGGAATGCATGTGATGAAATAAGGCCTTATTTGAATAATGCTATACCACGTTCGACCATTCGTAGATGTGAATTGTGTATTGAACAATTGGGTTTACATTTAGAGCAACTACTTTAGATTTTGTATGTTTGTCCTAACTATCCAATAGCATTTTAGTTGTGAATAATTAATTTAATTCATTAAAAATAATATTGGAAAATTAAACAAATTAATATTCTGTTTTTTTGTTTATTTGGAGTTAGGAATTATTGCTGTATTTAAAACACAATATAAACGATCATCTTAATTACTTGTAATGCCCAAATCGAAAATGTAAAAAAAATATTATTTTCCCATAAATAATTAAAAATGCAGTGAACCTTAAAAATCGAAATATCTCAAAGACGGCTAACTATAACGAAAACTCACAGGAGAGCTTTTTTATGTTGAAAAGTGCGAAGAATCAGTTTTTTTATTCAAATGCAAAAAATTGCACTAAAAAAAACCCTTGTATACCGTTTTTCACTGTTATACATCAAATATTGTTCGAAATATTTAAAAAAACTGTTTTAGAAAGTAAATTTAAACACCCTGTATTTCGGAAGCCACGCATTTTTCGACCCATGTTTATATAGACTTCATGCATTAATTTTAAAAGTTCTATCGAATCTTAAAGTTATGCAACAATAAACTGAAACACCCTGTATAATATTTTTTACAAAGTAGATTGTTATTCATTTTGCACGATTTCAATATTTAGTTAATGAAAACTAAAATAATAAAAAGCGTTTATTAACCTGGCACCAGTAAGAAGATACATTATTTTGAGATTCACACTATGATGATGCATTGATGATTTATCGTTTAGGTAGAAGAGAATGCTCCAATTTCATTAGTTATTCAAGAAAGCATCAATTGTGTAACCCCTAGAGGCATTCCAAGCAAATTTTAAAACCCTTAGTCATCATCATCATCATCCTCCCACTAGCTTTTGCATCTCTTTGTCAAACCGCCTGTGCTATTCCACTATCACCCTCCATTATACATGCTAGTAACATAAACCAGCGCCATTTTGACACTAACGCCAGCGGCTGTGAATTACGAGTACGTCTAGCTGTTCGAAAAGAAAAACGCCAAAAATAAATGTTTCTGTTGTTTTGCCAAGTAATTTTAATATAAAAGTTTTATGTGTTGCAATGCGCAAACGACCTAGTTTGATTTCTTGAGACGTGGAAAAGTTGGAAACTGTCTCTAAAGCTAACAACGCTGTATTATCATATTATCGTTTGTTTTTGGAAAGTCTAGCCTGCCGCCGAGTATGGAAATGCGCAGTTTTCTTTCGGGCTGCCACAGGCGGAACAAAACACTCTCCGCACCGTTACTACAAGTATTTTCATGGTCTTTGACAGGTTACGGTAAGACTACAGGAATTATTTTCATGTGTCCATCTCACACACACATACAGGGCGGCCCATCTATCCGTGCACGGAATGTTACTCATAAAAAATACATTTTGGGAAATTATACAGGGTGTCCCAATTTTGACCTACATATCAAAGTTGTGATTTGTTGAATGGAATGCCTCAAATTTTATTGCTTATTTGGATAAACCAATTCAAAAGAAGAATATTGCTATATCATACTATGGGTTTTCGGAAACCTCTCAATCCGCCATTTTGAAATTTGACGTACTGAATTTTGTATAAAGGAAACCTACACACTTCAGCTTTAATCTTATTTGTTACTTTTCGGAATTCTCATTTTTGCTCATACAGGGTGTTCAAAAACGCGAACGGTACTTTTTCTCAAAAATTTCAAAAGCATTACCGTGTATATTTGTGCAAGTTTGGATTCATTTTTTTAAAAGCTTTTTTTGGTATAACGTTTGATTCAGATAAGATCACTAGATTTTGAGTTATTAAGCTTTTAATAGAACAACACACCAACATTATCCAGGAAAGTAGTGTCTTCTCTCACTTTATTTAGCATTATTCTTCTAAACTCCTTGTGAATAATCCTTTGGACACAAGTTCTGCATATATCAGTATCTGCTCCAATTTGCCGTGCACTTAAATGGGACTTTTCCTGCAACTTTAATAGAACCTCCAACTGCTTCGCCTCATTGGTGACTGTAAGATTATTTATACATTTTTACTATATTCCACTGCACCACTTGATTCAAAACGTTCTCGTAGTGTGGAAAATGTTTCCGGCCTTGGATGTCGCATATTAGGGTACCGTTGGTTATAAATGCGAGATGCTAGGAAACCATTTATTTGGGCTTCTCCCAAAACGAACACCATATTCACTATTTATTCTTTGAAAAAATTCATTTTCAAGCACGCTTTTATTATAATGCTCACAAAGCTAATTTTGACAGTTTGCAACTAATCAACAATTCATTCGTTTCCAAGGATGATGCGATATTTTAGGGAATTAAGCTGTTCGATAGAAGACGTGCTAATAACCGAAAAAATAGCCGGAAAAACCCTTACGTGTCTAGTATCAAAAAAAGCTTATAGAAAATTAAATCCAAACTTGCACAAATATAGAGGGTGAAATTTTTGAGAAAAACTACAATTTGCGTTTTTGACCACCCTGCACAAGCAAAAATTGAAATTCGGAAAAGTAACAAATAAGATAAAAGCTGAGGTATCTAAGTTTTTTCCATACAAGATTCAACACACCAAATTTCAAAATGGCGGACTGAGGGGTTGCCGAAGTGGGGGGTTTTTCTAGACAAAATACCTTATATCTCAGTAGCTAATTACCAAAACCCCATAGTATGTTATATCAATTTTCTTCTTTTGAATTGGTTTATCCAAATATGCGATAAGACTTGAGGGATTCTATTTGAAAAATCACAACTTTCATATGTATGTCGAAATTGGTACACTCTGTATAATGTCCAATATTTTAAAAATGTGCCCCCAAGTGTCATTTATAACATCCCATGAACAGATTTTCATAAAATGTATTTGTTTATGAGTAATATTCCGTCCACACATGGATGGGCCACCCTGAACATATGCAATCGGCTTCTTCTATGCGGAAACGTTGGTCTGTGTAAGCTCAAAGACACGATGACGTGCCTTTCAAAGTTTTGTCTAACCACCTTGAAAATATTTGTGTCAACGTACGAGTCTTTCACGTTTATGTTTGTCACTGTTAGAGCAAGAATACACATGCCGGTAAAATAGCATGCCAGTGGCCAGTAACTTGCAAGCGAACTACTTGCCCTTTGAGTTGTTCCAATAGACATGGTAGAATTGGTCTGAGTCCTCGGAAGGTAGACCCAGATGCAGAAAGTCTTGAAGTATGCAAAATTTTAATTTCTGAGATGGGACTGTCTCATTTAAAAGGTGAAATAAACAGTATTGTGATGGTATTAGCGACACAGCATGTACTTGAACGGATACAAAAAGTTACAAACGGAAGAGAAACAAAAGAATATGGGTGAAAAACTGAATTAGTAGACGTCATATCTATGGGGCACGTGATAGTCTCTTGGAGAAAATGCGACAAGAAGATATAAAGATCATGTCCGTCTGCCTCCAGAGAAGTTCGATGAACGCATGAATACATGTGACTGGCATGCTTCTAAGCGTGTAGCTGGCGTGTGTATTCTCGCCTTTAGTACGACAAATTATTTGCTATCGGCATGCGATTTCAGTTTTACTGACCTTTAATTTAGGGTATAGCAATGCCTGAAGATACACTACTGCTATTTTTAGGCAATAAGCATGCCGAACATATTATCATTATGTAGAAAAATACAACTCCGGTTACAGGCATTGCTGTCGGGCTCAGAGTTCGTAGAACGTATCAGCTATATGTGTCTTGCAGGAGCTGTAAAGATTGAGTATTTTAAGATCTGCGATGCCAATGTCAGTTTATGTTTATTTGGCGCCAAGAAGAACTTTACGAGACTGCTCCAAAGGTAGTGCCCAAGCAAATATAAAAATAACAACGGGATGGGGACTCTGCTATTTAAAGGTTATGGTTCTTTTATGTATTGACTAAGCTTTAAATCGATCTGAGAATAGGAATAAGTTAAAGGAAATAAAGTTTAGATTTTTATGTCCTTCGTTACCCACTGAGATGCAATGCAACAAAGGTGGCAATGGCAGCAAACCAAATGAGCGAACAAACATTTATCGTGTTCATGCTATTTTTGCAAGAGAAACAGATGGAACAATTCTTTCAAGCTACCTTACTGGTACGATAAGGGCTATACACGTTTCCCCCTGGCGAATAAGACCCTCATCCTTAAGGGTGCGAAAGAAGGTAGTGATATAAACATTAATTTGGCTGGGGTTGTTCTGATATTCTTGTTCCTGGCATCCGCCAATCTTATACCAAATTGATTTTATTTCTTTTGTGGTAGTCTCAGCAATAATTCCTCTGTTTCTATTTCCATTCTTGATTTACTGAAATTACACCTCTTCAAATACCTACTGACTTTGCATTGCTATATTTTTTTGTGATTATAGTAAGATAGATGCAGCTGGGGGAGCATTGCTTGGAAGTAAAATATACCTGATCTGGTACCCGTTTCTTGAGCAATGAGAGACGTGTTTTTTCGAAACATCCATGAACATTATCCTGCTAAATCTGAATTGCGGAGATGTGCCCTCCCCAGGACGCGCAAGCCCATGCATAAAGAGACATGCACATTGAAAGAAAAGCACAAACAATCTGACTGCATAACTGAAAAGAGTGGAAAATCAATTTTGATATCAAGACTAATCGAAAGGCCCCTCAAAAGTCAAAATTCATCACGTTGTTTGAACCGTCAAGGCAAATTTAAAGACATCTCGTATGTCAGAATCTTTACGCTGTTACCGTCAAATAGGAAGTACAAGATTGTTTCTCTATAAAACTGAGCATTTAATTTTTTGAGAGACAGATATCTTACTAAACATGAATTCTGGGAGCGCAAAGTGCCTCCCTTGAATTTTGATATATGTATAGCAAGGACAACTAACAAATCAGTCACTATGCAAGAACGTACCATCCTAACACATGTTCTGCTTTATATGCAAAGCTTCGGTGTACGCATTCATGTTTTGTAATTTGTCTACACCTAATACTCCTCGGTAAAAGGTTACAACCATCCTTCGCCAATTACCCTTACGTGAAGTATCCTATACCTTCATTCAAAAACAAACACAGAACCAGAAATTTTTACACTAGAAGAGTAGAATCATAGATGCTCATCAAGTTAGACCACACAACTAAAGTCACTTATCAATTATATTAACTTCAATGTACCCCGAGACTCGTCCGTCGCCTCAAACCAGACTTTTTACGATGCGATAATATCGTGGAAATAAAACTTTACTCTTTATATTTATTTCGTTTCCTTTCATCTATGAATCTTCTTTACCGTGCAATATAGCTTATTTTTATTGAGCATTAGAGCAAAGGGCTCCTTGAAGTTCTTAGGATATCATCATCTTGAATTAAAGTTGTCACGGTATGTACATTCAGAGAAATGTTGCTTGGTTTTGAGCTTGATCTATAGGCGCGTATGAACTTTTAATGTATTACTCTGAGCCATGTTAACGTTATTGCAAAGCAGATTCACCCCTATATGGGCACTAAAGAGAGTCGCGAAGTTACATAGTACAAAATATGTACATCCTAACTCTAGTCAAATAGCACATCCTCTCGGCAAGTGTAGAGTTGATCTCTGCTATCGGAAATAATAATAATAATAATAATAATAATAATAATAATAATAATAATAATAATAATAATAATAATAATAATAATAATGATAATAATAATAATAATAATAATAATAATAATAATAATAATAATAACAATAATAATAATAATAATAAGAATAATAATAATGTTTATTGGAGTATTAATACATAATAGAATCAAAATACGAGTAAATAATATAACACAAAAAAAATAATACTCCAAAGGGCTGGGGATTGGCATAGCCATTTTTCACCCCCGCCTGAATAGCTAAGGTAAATTCATTAAGTGCATTACTATATCTTACTAGGGTATATCATATACATTACATAAAGGATATGTAGTTGACTATAATAATGCTAACAAAACTTTAAAATATAATAAGATTAATAATGAGATTTATTCAGCCACTTGTAGATTCATTAAATTGTAACTGTAATAGCATTCTTTTGATATGTCTTTTGAAGCTGTGAATGGACGTTAATTTAAAGAAACTTGGGTAATCATTTAGTATACTGGGAGCTATGTAATAGAAACATTTATTAAATTTTGAGGTAGTGTGGGCTGGTATATTATAACAATATTCATTACGAAGGAATAGTTGATGGAGTGAAGATCTTTTCTCTAATGTGTCAAAAAGATATTTCGGTGATTTATATTTTAAAAACCTAAATAGTAGAACAGCATAGCGAAGTAACGAGCGATATTTGAACTTTAAAAGATTTTACCTTACATAATACCCAGTAATGCGTTCGCGTCTGTTTACTTCATTGAAACAAAACCTCATACAATGGTTTTGTAAATCTTGAACTTTCTGTTGCATTTCCTCAGTGATAAAAGGGTAATATCAAAATCAAATATCAAACTGTCGCTAAGCTAGTGATATTGCCAAACATATTTGAGTTGTGTTAGTTTTCAATCCATCATTCACCACGTGAACATGAGCAATCTCCTAAAAAAATGCTAAAGTCGTGAGAATCTCGAAGTACCTGGAAGAGATACGGAAAGACGGAAAAAAGATTCGCGCCACTCTTCAATCTCATGACGCGGCTCACGTCTGGCCAGAAGCTTTGCCGATTGTATGCAGGCATAGTAGACCTAGATATGTGGATTTGAAAAAAATGGCGTCAAGTAGACCGATTTTCAAAACCTACAAAGCTTCTCCGTCCTTGACACAGTAGTGACCTTGGGTAAAAAATTCAAGCATTAGCGGACGTCCGACAGACTGACAGTCCGAACAGAGTAACATGGATTTTTGTGATATGGATGTCGTATGACATCCGAAAAGCATATCTCATTTTCGAAATTTATTGCACTTACAATATTACCTCTGTTGTGGGGAAAGATCATACTATATAATATATTGTTATTAGAAACTTGTTAGGTATTGCAAGTAATATAATTCACCGGAAATGCTGCGCTAGGCAGGGAATGACCGAGGTACCTATCAATATACATTTTTAGACTGAATAAAGTTAATCATCCTGAAATCAAGTTGTGTTAATAAGGGCGCAAAAGCCCGAAATACATAAATCTATTAAACCTAGCCAGTAGGCTTGGAAAGTGAAAAACAGTGTAGAGTCCTATTTTACAACGGAATTATACCCTTGAGGGTAAACGAAAAGCCCACATTAAGAGGTACAAAAAAATTGTTTGGCAATTTCATTTTTAATCATCAGCGTTTGAAAAATAAATTTTCCGCGAGCATTCAAATAGTTATCTGAAAAGTTGCAGGGAGTCAAAACATCTTCAAAATAAGACCTGACTAGACCAATTTGCTGTAACGGTTGATATTCTATTACAAAAAACTCGCGGGTTTCTACATTTTGTGTAGAGAAGGATCTAAAGTATTTTTGTTGGGTTAGCTTGGTGGCATCGTAATATGATTGCATACCTTGATCAACTAAAATGCTTTCCCTATGATTATCAGAAGCAGAACAAGAGTTCCATCAAGTGAGTGTACCAAGATTTTATTTAGCATTTCGCTTTTTCCTATTGGGTTTCCTTCCTGTCTCTGTGCTACGACTGACACAGCAGACCGCGGCAGAACTTGCACATTAACTGGATGTCTCTTCTCCATTTCCATTAATTTCAACGCAACTCGAGATGCATTACTCTTTCATGACATTAAACCAGGCTATTTCCACGGTAATGCCCTGATAATAAAATTCGACTATTTATATTTATCACGTTCTATTTCGTTCATTACTCTTCTTTACCGCGCCAGATGGCTTATTTTTATTGAGCGCTGAGCGTAAATACTACATAAAGTTCATTTCGGACACCATCTCTTCGAATTAGGATGGGTATTTAAATGCTCCACGTGTTGAATAGTCTTAAGAAGTGCTTAGTATTTGTGAAATATACAGTGTGGCGCATCGAAAACGAAACAGACGCATTTTCTGGCAGGTCAGTTTTTGTTTGGAAAAACGCTCAGACCCGTCGATTTTGTTTTCGAGGGGAACACAAGTTTGACAAAAAATCACGTTAGCACGTGCAGCCCTCTAGGCGGGGGTGACACCACTCCCAAAATCTTAAATGGAAAGGGGGGTCGAGTGATACCTTATTTTAAAGGTCTTTCAATTCCCTTTATAATGATATAAAATTAATATACTTCAGTTCAGTAGTTTTGAAGATTTATTCATTTAAAGCTTAAATAGAACTAATACATCATCATTAGTGGGGATCAATACATTTGGCAGCAAAGTAATTCAAAAATGAAGAATGAACTGACCCGTTAGGCAAGTAAATGTTGAAAATGGCCACCATAACTCTCCATGCAATAATAAAGATTTTTCTCAAAACGTTGCCGCACATTTTGCAATATTTGAGGAGTAATTTAAAGGCACTCATTCACAATTCTTTGTCGCAGGTCTTCAAATGATGTTGTCTGAGTAGCATAGATTTTGCTTTTTAAATGACCCACATAAAGAAATTCAAAGGTGATACATCTGGCGATCTTGGGGGACATTCAATGGCACCTTTTCTACCAATCCGTCGATCTGGAAACGTCTGATCTAAATATTGTCGAACACGTAATGCGTAATGTGGTGGGGCACCATCCTGTTGGAACATCCACCTATTCGCAATGTACCGCCGATCATTCTGATTTTCAATTATGGCTGTTAATGCAGGATCTATGGCGTCTTCCAATAATTCCACATTCATTTAACCGGTCAAATTTCCAGGTAACAAAAAGGGACCAAGTAAATGATCGCCAAAAATACCAGCCCAAACATTTAGTTTTTGTGGCTGCTGTGTATGAACCTCATGATAAATTCTGGGATTAGAATTGGTCCAATATCGGCAGTTATGACGATTTACTACGCCATTTGAGAAAAAGGAGCATTCGTCGGAAGAGCAAGTGTCGAATAGAAAATGTTCATCGTTTATAATTCGTTCACTCATATCTTCACAAAATTGTAATCGCCGATCAAAATCGTCTTCATTAAGTTCTTTTACCAGGTGAATTTTATACAGATGAAAACTATGGGCCTTTAGAATCCGTTGGACAGTACGTCGACTAACACCACACACAGTCTCCAATTTGCCGGTACTTAACGTAGGATCTTCACAAACTTGCCCTAAAACTCCCACTTCTATTGCTTCATTCCTTAGCCCGCTTTTATGCACGCGTTTTTTGTCGCCTGTCGCGTGGCGACAAAAAACGCGTCGTTTTCTCAACGCATTGTCTTGTATGTAGCCATTTATGCATCAACGACGGTGAGCCGCTCGATGCCCGTGTCGCGGCGTTCTCAAATTTGGTCGCCTGGAATTTGAGAACGCGTGGCGACAGGCGTTTTGTAAGTACGTTGAATGGAATTTACGCTTTTATTCAACGCGTTTATTGTCGCTGATGCTATGATAGGAACTCATTCTCAGTTGGTGGGTGTTGTCTAAAGACTGAAGACGTGTGCTACAATGGAACATCTGGATGTCGAACTATTCATCGACGCAATAGAAAAACGACCATCTTTGTGGGATTCATCGTCAGGAGACTACAAAAACAGACAGCTTAAAAGAGACGATTGGAAGGAAGTGTGCGAAATTGTTATCCAAAAATTTGGGGAAAAAGATGAAAAAGAAAGGCAGGAAATTGGTAAGCATTTCATGTTAATTACTTTAATACACACACTTACTATTTTGTTTAAATCATATGTTGGTGTTTTGCCATGGCACAGCCCCTGCTGGACTGCTAAAATAGTCAGCGAAAGCATCTCTGTATTTGTAAGCAGACTTACGTCCACGTCCTTCTGGTTCTGCTCTATCATTATCATGCAGCCCTGTTATTGTCAAAGTATCCTCAAATCTGATGCGATCCCTCACACGAACAAAATTGTGTAATATACAGCAAGCTTTGATGATGGATACAGCGACTTCCTCCATCACATTCATCGGTCGATGCAGTATACGCCATTTGTTAGTTAAAATTCCAAAGGAGCATTCTACTTTCCCTCTTGCTCTAGACAAGCGATAATTAAAATTTCTTCTTTTTTCTGTTAAGTTCTTTGCAGGATAAGGTCGCATTAAGTTATTTGTTAGTCCAAACGCCTCATCCCCAACGAGTACATATGGCAGTGTTGTTTCTGCTACTTTCTCAGGTTTTGGGATATGTAAGGTATCTTCTTCCAATTTTCTAAACAAGGAGCATTGTCTAAACACCATGGAGTCCGATTCCTTACCATAGGACCCGACATCGATGTATATAAAACAACAGTTGCTGTCGGCAATAGCTAATAGAACAATGGAAAAAAAGTTCTTGTAATTATAATTCAGTGATCCGCTATGTGCAGGCGCGATTATCCTGCAATGTTTACCATCAATAGAGCCAATGCAGTTAGGAAAATTGGTACGTTCTGCAAAATCTTGGGCAATTTGGCGCCAACGTTGTTCAGTAGGTACAGGAAAGCACTCTTCCTGTAATGTACGCCATAGGGCAACGCAAACTCTTGGAATTAGAAGACTTGCCGTTGTGACCCCTAATCTGTAGCTGTAGTGCAGCTCTGTATAGGTACATCCTGAACCTAAATACCTGTAAAACAAAACTGCCATTTAGTATAACGATACAGTTACTTATAATAGTAATATCATGGCCAATCTCCTATGTTTCGGGGTTTCGGCTTAGTTAAATGCAAACAATACGAATAATTGTCAACAAATTTTAGGTCTCTCATTATTTGTAGTGCATCTAAAACCTTTACTTTATATTATTGGGATGTACGACATATACATAGATGTCAAGGCTCGTATGAGAAACACATTTCTTTAAAAAAAATTTACATTTAGTATCTAACATGTTATCTGTTTTTCCTTTTTAGGTAGAGAAGTTCAACTTAAATGGAAAAGTCTGAGGGATGCTTATGTTCGTACCATTCGACAGTCTAAGGGAAAAAAATCAGGAGCGTCTGCTAAAGCTGTAAAAACGTACATCTATGCTAAACAATTAGGATTTTTACGAAAGGTGACTGGTTCCCGTCAGACAGAGAGCTCACTACCAAGTACATCAAGAGAGGGCCAAGAAGATATGGATATTTCAAAGGACATAAATGACATGCAAAGTACTTCATCAGATGTCCAACATACTCAGTTCGACAGCCAAATGGAAACTGGACGAACTCCTAGTAGAAGTACTCTCTATAGAAGAAAGAAATCAGATTTAGAAAGTAAACTTGCAAGCTATATTGATTTCCATAACAGACAGCCAGCATTAGCTATACAAAGTCAACCACAAGAAACTGATGACATGGCCTTTTTTAGATCATTACAAGCAAGTTTAGATACGTTCACTCCGAATGAGAAATTGAATTTTCGAATAGAGGTCATGCAATTATTAAGCCGATATACTAACAAACAACCAAATCAGTATATACACAATTTTCCAAATCATATACCCCATTACCAACCACAGCAATATCCAGTAATGACCAACATCTCTAATATACGTTTTAATACGCCAGCACCTCCATTCGCATCATATTCTACAGTATCATCTGAGATCACACCTCATTTGCCTCATCCTAATACTGATACTACTGAATCACTTGCTGTGACGTCACCACAAACGCCATTTTCTCCGACGGAATCGGAAAATTCAATAATTTCACAAGCCGAATCACTAATATCACTGTTATCAAATCAATAATATGTATGAACTGTTTTGTTATAGTGTTTGATGTTTTACTCTTATTTCCTGAATAAATGGTTTATTTCTTCAACTTTCTCATAAACTTACCTCAACGTCATTGATAACATTTCTTCTGCTTCGAATGCAAATCCTTGAATCAGCTCCCTATCTTTATTGAAAGTGTTTTTTAACTTTTCACATAGCTCATCAAAGGAAGCTATCGACATACGGTAATAATTAAAGAATTTGTCATTGTCTCGTCTTAGTTCTTTGTGTAGTGTATAATATGTGCCTGTGAGATTTCTTGCACTATTTATTGGGTGAACGCTCCAACGTCTCTTGCGTCTCTTTTTGATTATATATTTGTATGCCAAGTATACAACACACGGATCCATTATTTATCAATGCACCACACTTCCTTGTTTAGACGATACGATGGCCACTGATCTATCTGAAAGCGACACGCCACAAACAACGTTAGACAAAAGTTCCATTTTGTTCATC
The DNA here is from genome assembly GCA_963669975.1 of Acanthoscelides obtectus. Lineage (NCBI taxonomy): Eukaryota > Metazoa > Arthropoda > Insecta > Coleoptera > Chrysomelidae > Acanthoscelides > Acanthoscelides obtectus. The sequence continues at coordinate 36,090,034 of CAVLJG010000004.1, read as the reverse complement.
TATAAACGCCGCGTTTTTTGTCGCCACGCGACAGGCGACAAAAAACGCGTGCATAAAAGCGGGCTTATGGGATGTTCAATGTCGCGTTTTTTATTGGCGACTGACCTAGTTCTAGAACATATTTTCGATGCACGTTACTGTTCTCATATCGCTCATTAAATATTTCTGCTGTTCTATTAGCGCACTGATTATTTCCGAAAAATATTTCGATAATTTCAACTCTTTCTGCTGTGGAATATACCATGGTTAAATTATGTAATAAAGCGTTACAGCTTATTTTAGCAACAAAGTTTGGTCAAATCAATCGCAAACTGTGTACTAAATTCCTATTTAAAATAAGTATGAGATATTTTCTTATCATTCTTCAAGAAATAACTTTTTGCCACAAAAAAACGCTTCAATAGCTATTTTCAACAACAAAATGACAAGCAAACCATGGGGGTAGTGAAGAAAAGCATTTAGTTATTAAGTAAATTCTTTTAGTCAAATTTCTTCTGAAAGTAGTACAAACTAAACTGATGTACCTATTAAAGTCTACTATAAGCTTTAAATCAATAAATCTTCAAAATTACTGAACTGAAGCTCATGTATTTTACAGCATTATAAAGGAAATTGAAGGATCTTTAAAACAAGGTATCACTCGGCCCCCCTTTCCATTTAAAATTTTAGGGTTGGTATCACCCCCGCCCAGGGGGCTGCACGTGATATCGTGATTCTTTGCCAAACTTGTGTCCCCCTCGAAAACAAAATCGACGGGTCTGAGCGTTTTTCCAAAAAAAAAAACTGAGCTGCCAGTAAATGCGTCTGTTTCGTTTTCGATGCGCGACCCTGTATATAGTAAGAACTAACAAATTACACTTAGTATCTAGACAAAGGATAAGAACAAGACTCAAAATAAATTTTATATGTAGTATTACTAGATACTGATTCTACCGATAGATAGGACTCAAGAAATATTGTTCCTGCGTAGCTGACAGTTACACTTAAAACAAACGCCCGTCTCAAGGACGCACATACAGATTATGCTTACATTACATTAGGTCAGTTCGCTTCGAGCTCAGTTACCAACCCCGTTGTGTGGCAAGTTTTTCAGTGTATAACTACCAGGCTGCTGTAATTTTCTTGTGAATGCATTCTGTAATTATGTACTGGCAAGCATTGCAATGGTGTAATTGTGCTATACAGTCAAATGTTTAGTCATTTACCCTTTTGTAACACATGCGTTTTAGAAACGTATTATTTTGTGAATGTAAAGGTGAGGTATACGTTCAGAGATTCGAGAGTTCAAACTATTGAGAACATGATTTGGCACGAACATCAGTACCTTATAAAAAGTAGGTGTGGTTCTGCGATCCTAGCTAGAGAAAAGGTGCGAAAGTCTCGCCCTCAACCATTTGTTTTATATCTGAGGGTTAGTTTTGTTGTGATAAAATACTTACTGGTATAAAAAAGTAAGATTACTATGTTGTCGAGAATAGCTGCATTCACAAAACTTTTCTCATAAACATCAAAAGCAGCCAGAAAACGCGTCGAAAAGTTATAGAGCTACGCCCACTACCTGTTAGCCAATCTTGTTTTTAAAAATGTAATTACATGAAGAAAGCAGTATCATTGTCGGAAAGATTCTATACGTTTTAAAAAATATTCGGTGAATGTGTATTCACCCTGAACCTGCCATACAACTTCTGCTTGCAGTAAATTATTTAAAACATTTGAATCCACGTATGCAATCCCAGTAAATCATCAATATACAACCTACATGCTTTTGATAAAAAAATAGGATTACCGATCAAAAATGACGTCGTCCACCTTGAAAGCAATATTCCGACACAAGATCACGCTGAAGAGAAATCGTGTCATTTTATAAGTGAACAACCACACATAAAATTATCTAAAAATATCTATGTCAAGATGCCTGCTGGCACATTCTGGTAACAGAGTTAATTGCAACCGATTTGTTTTACACACTCTTCGTTAGATAAGCGTTGATGGTACGAAACGTAGGCGGGGACTTGCTTCTATATATAGGAAGGGTGTGTATTTCTATCGAAGGATTGATCGATTTGGAACTTTTTGGTTGCTATAAAAGGTCGGCAATTAAATGGGACATGACAGGATAGGAAACGTGGTGATGTTTTTTATATACACGGGATGCCTCGGAAAAAGACTGCGTCATTTTTTCCTAGGTTGTTTATGTAGCTGTTTGTTTACGTGGATGACATACCGTGAACAGTTATAATAAACAGTCTAAATACAATAAAATACAGACAAACCAACAATAGAAGATAAATAACGATAATGTATAACTTCTTCCGCTTATTGGACATAAAATTGTCATTGGCTCTTCATCCGTTATAAATATTACCGATAAATAATTTCAGCTTACTATGAGTGGGATGTATAGTCTATTTTATAACTGAGATTGCTGTTTTTGATTATACTTACTTGTTAATTATTGAGACAGCTTGAAAGTCCCTTGCTACATGATAAATTGGAGTATGCTATATTTGAAAGTGTAACCAAAATAGTGTGGTTACATACAAGGTGTTCCTTAATGATGTGCAAATATTTAAGGGTGTGAATCTACATGAAAAATTAATGTTAGTTTGCTTTATAAACTATCGTCCAAAAATGTTTCCTTACAAAAACTCGGGGTGTTGAAGTTTTAGGAAAAAAATGGAAATTAATTAATATTTTCAAAACCGCTTCAGATATTTCACTGATATTTAGTACGTAATGAAAGCCAATAAAGTTGCATATTTTTCAATACAAACATAATTTTTAGCTTTAGCAGTGGCGTGCGTACAGGTATTGACTTTTATATTTTTTAAGCAAAAATGGTACGCCAATGGTTTTTTTGCCAAACAGAAATTACCTTTGAATTCCCCGTTCAATTTAAAACAAATGATCTCTCTTGAATTGTTTTCCTTCGATGCGGCATTTTTAAGTAAAAAAATAAAAATCGTTCTATTGTACGAGAAAATTAATGTAATAATTGAAGAATGCAATTTAGCAATAAATACATATCTAGTTGCTCTGGAATATGTCACTGGCTTTTGACATCTGACAAGTCTCTGTTATTCAAATCTGTTCGCTGTGACATCTTTTTCATTATTTAGTTTCTATAATCTTGTTAATAATGGTGAATTATTCAAATGCAGAAATGGCGGAAATGCATTGCGTATATGGCCTTGCCGACGGTAATGGTGAGCAAGTCAGACGGATTTATCACCAGAGATATCCCGATCGTGCTTTGAAAGATATTCGAACCTTGTCTAATATTCATCGTCGTCTTGTTGAAACCGGTTCTGTCCGAAAAGGAACATCTGAAGGTAGACCTCTAAGTCTGAGAACACCTCAAATTGAAGAAGCAGTGCTGCACGAAGTCGAAGAACATCCTGAAGCGAGTACGAGGAAGATCGCTAGTCACTAAAATATTTGCCATCAAATTGTTTGGAGAATTTTAGTGGATTTTTTGTTATATCCTTACCATATGTTAAGAGTACAGGCATCACTTCCCATTCATTTTCCAAGGCGTGTGACCTTTCGTCAGCGGTATCTTCAAAAAATTACACAAAATCCGCAATTTGAAACAAAGATTCTGTTCACGGACAAAGCTATTTTTTCTAGATATGCCATTCAGAATTTCCACAATAATCATTTGTGGGCAGAAGAAAATCCCTATGCTGTAACCGAAACCCATTTCCAACACCAATTTTCGGTTAACGTATGGGCAGGAGTATTGGCAACCACTTTATCGGCCCATTCTTCTTGCCAGGACGACCTGAAGGACAGACTTACCTCAATTTTCTTCAACAACACTTGCCTTTGCTACTTGATGATGTTCCGTTAGTAATAAGAAACAATATGTGGTACATGCATGATGGTGCACCAGCGCATTTCAGTGTAGCGGTTCGTAATTATTTACAAACTGTTTATCCATATCGTTGGATTGGCCGCGATGGGCACCAAGAATGGCCATCAAGGTCCCCAGACTTAAACAGTTTAGATTTCTTTTTGTGGGGCTATCTTAAGACACTAGTGTATACATGTCCCATTAACACTGTAGGGGAATTAAGAGAAAGAATAGGTGCAGCTTGTGATATAATAAAAAACACTCCAGGAATATTTCAACAAGTACGCAATTCCATGAGAAGGAGGGCGGAAGCATGCATACTACGTGAAGGGGGCAGTTTTCAACCATTTTTGTAATCATTTCGTTGGTTTTACTGTTATGTTTATGTTATCAGTTGTTGTTGTTCGTTACCCCTAATGTGATTAATTTTTCCAACTCAATTAATAATAATTTTGCAAGTTAGACAATAGAACGGTTTATATTTTTTTACTCAAAAATGGCGCATCGAAGGAAAACAATTTAAGAAAGATCATTTATTTTAAATTGAACGGGAAATTCAAAAATAATATTTGTTTGGCAAAAAACCGTTGGCGTACCATTTTTTTCTTAAAAAATATCGAAGTCAATACCCGTACGCTCGCTATTGTTAAAGCAAAAAATTATTTTTGCATTGAAAAATATGCAACTTTATCAACTTTTAATACTAAATATCAGTGAAATATCGGAAGCGGTTCTGAGAATATTAATTAATTTCAATCTTCTTTCTTAAAACTTCAACAGCCCGAATTTTTGTAAGGAGACATTTTTGGACCATAGTTTAAAAAGCAAATTAACATTAATTTTCATGTAGATTCACAACCTTAAATATTAGCATATCCTTAAGGAACACCCTGTATAATCGTTAGTAGTCAAATACTCTCTATGTCTCTATGAAAGAAGTCATAAACTACACTCTTCAGTAATATGTAACACTCGATACTTTATTCAGGAGAATACACCTTCCGATTATTTATGAAAAAAAATTCAGTTAGGCGGCGGCTAGCCTGGCAGTAATCCATCCCCTTTTGAAGCACATTTTCGATAGTTTGTGGGTCTATTTCATCAATAGCTCGACGGATATTTTCCAAAAGAACATCAGTTGTGTGAGGATCGTTAATGTATCAGCGGTCCTTAACAGTACCCCATAGGAAGTAATCCATGGGCGTCAAATCACAGCTGCGGGCTGGCCAATGAACGTCTCCAAAACGGCATGATAACGCGATGATGGAACTTAGTGTGTAAAAGATCGATGGTTTCACGGCTGGTGTGGCATGTTGCGCCATCCTGCTGGAACCAGAGGTTGTGCAAGTGCATGTCGTCTAATAGTGGCCACAAAAAACTCCTCAACGTCTCTACAGCGTTCCCGTTTACCGTCACGCTGTTACCATCTTCATCTTGAAAAAAGTAGGGACTAATAATCCCACCACTCCAAAAGCCACACCAAACCATGCAACTCATTTCCGACGGTCTGCACGTCTGTTGGTCTGTCTGCTAGTCATTGGCCTGTCTATGACATGAAAAAAAACTGCTCGAATTTTGATGAAGTTCTTACATAAGGCTACTACTGTGCCAAGGACAAAAAGCTGTGCAGTTTTTGAAAATCGATCCTGTGGTGGTGAAGCTACGGGGCAAAAAATTAAAAAAATAGAAATCGCTTAAACTTGGTTTTTTGACGTTCAGAGATCCCTGATCATAATAACAGCGTTGTTTAGAAAGTACAGAGTCAACATATTCGACTTTATTTTTTTATACAGAATTATATACTGCAGACAGACCAAAACTCGATACAGAGGTCATCTTCGTGATAAAATTTTGTCAGTTCTATTGCACGTAGATGAAAAACCAATCCTCTGCAAATGGATGGTACTTGTAAATCAAAGGCTAGATTATAATCTGCTGGTGCAAATTGCGGTCCTTGACATTTGACTGATAAATTCACCAGCTATAAAATACGAGTCGACCTAACAGCCACACTCATCGTAATATTGTTCTGGTCTTCCTTGAGAAAACATAATAAAACATTAATTTCAGAAGACGATTATGTGCAACTGAGTCATTCTTGAATTATCCACACATGTGAAATATGTGGTATTGCTAGTGTTTTGCTGAACATGTCATGCTATTAAGATGCTGTTTTCCCGGATGCAAGCAAATAAAAAAATACGCAATAAATTCTATTGCTGCAATACAAAGTCCAATCGATCAAAGATAGAGTCTGCTGTATTTTTACTTCCAACGCCTATTAGCGGGAAAGTATTGTAATCGCCCAAATTTTAGAAAATGAGATATGTTTTTTGAATGTTATATGATATGCACATCTCGAAACCACTTCACTCACTTCCGTTTGTCTGTCGGGTAATCATATGACCGCCTACAGCTTGAGAGGTACTGCTCGTATTTTACTCGGATTTTGATAAAATTTTCACACATTGTGTTTCACACTATGCCAAGAGCGACAAACCTTTATAGTTTTTGAAAATCGGTCCAGTGGTAGCGGAGGATCCTGATCATTTTTAAAAAACTTAATAGAGGTAACAGATCTGCGATTGGGCGTGGGGAGGGCATATGTCAATTTTTTAATGTATTTATACAATTTATACGCTTTCCACCTTGGTAATTCTACGCAGCTATTAGACATATTTCACACATCATCGATTTCTCCGCCTAAATCTTGGAAAACATTTTCAGCAGACATATCGCGTACCTACCGTCAACGCTCTTGCTCCCAAAGGGGTGACGCCGGACTTCGTAAGCGTTCTGGTGTTACACATATTACTGTCTCGCCACAGCTTAGCGTTACCTAGTTCTAGTTTGCGCTTAAGGTAATTCTTCATGAACTGATAACGGCGTTGCGTGAAAACTGCAAAGTCAACCAACTTAACGTAATTTTTTGTCAAATATTATTTACCAGGTAATTTCAAAGCAAATATTCAGGCGCAGCTTAGTAGAGAGTATTTTTTAGAGACAGCTGAGATTATATTTGATAATTTCATGACGCTTAAAAAAATACGACTGGATAAAAAATTGTCACATTTACATCCTGCACGATCAAGCGCTTAGATGGTAACGTAGCACCAATAATTTGTGTGGCTCTGTATGCATACACTGCTCTGTGCCCGTTTACGTGGTTTGTTATGCACTACAAAACTTCTGCTTCTCGGCTTATCCACTGTCAATATTATACAAATCTTCTGGAGCGGTTCTAATTTCGTTTTGTTATGTTTCAGAAATTCACTTGGTTTTTAGAGAAAGGGTTGCTGAAAAACTGTCAAACACTGGATTATCTGATGACCTGATAACGGTTAAAATTGTTAATGTCATCACACTTTTTCGGGTAACCTCAAAGTGGAGCAAAAAATGGTAGCATCAAATATGTATGGAATTAAGTCACAAATGGTGAGATTAAACCATGGTGAAAAGCCTCATAACCGCTAAAGTTTCGACTCCACTTAACAAGAAAATGTTTCTAGGGCGTTTTTGCACACAATTTAAAGGAATAATTAAACGGCTAAAGGCTGGGTAGCATACTTCGAGGAGTAGTGAAGTTAACTTGCCAAAGTTGTGGCAGATTTCTTATTAACCGTCTCCGAATCTTAGTAATTCTTCATGGGTTGAAGGTACCTGGGAAATTAGGCTAATGTGATTTGAACAGAGGTGCTAATAACAATAATAATAAAATGTTTCTATTGCATTATATTAGTGATCGAGCAGCGTGGAGCCGATAACGTAGGGCTTAACACCCATCTTTCATCATATGAGATAATGATGATGAAGATCAACTTGTCAAACCATTGGAGATTTTTTCACCCACTTCCGCATAAGAGAGTTCTGGTTCAAGACTCATGGGTTCCATACCTAACGCTTAGTTATTTCTAAACAGAATTGAAGCTAACTTATCCGTGCATCTCCTTCAGGCGAGAAAACTAATTGTGGACCCTACTCGCGAAAAATCCGGGTTAATTAGGAAATTCTGTTTTTCAGCGTAATAAACTACTGGCGCCATAGAGACAAGTTTTCTTTTTGTTGAAAATAACCCAACCTAGAATAACTTTGCCCGATGCAAAAAAAATGTTTGGTATTTGTGTATAAAAATTGTTCCAACAATTTATAGAATCGTTGAAAGAGGTTATTTTTAAATAAGATAATGCACTAAAGCCAAGTCAGAATCGTTCGAAGATACTTCCTGGACTATTTGTGCTCAAAGATTTGAAGATAACAGTGTGGTCACATTTTTATTCAGTTATCAATTTTCTAGAACATACTTTTCACGATAAATTAATATCGGTTGTAAACGAGATTAAATTTTTCGTGAAAATGTAATAGGTTGGTATAAATTATGGTAATACAGGTTCAAGCAACCTGATAATATTCATTACCTTTCATATAATTATGTCCGAAAGAGCTTGGTGGTAATCTAAACATAAATTTGCACAAGGTATTTTATCTGTCAGTCCATATTCCCTTACTGTGTACGGTGTTACATTACCACGTGATTTACGAACGCACCTCAGTTGATGAGCCGAACGCCGGACATTTGCAATTAAGGGTAACTTTCGTTGATCTCCTAAATTGTTGGAAATAGAATGAATAACCTTGATCTCTCTTCATATTGTTACATGTTAATTAATTTTGTTGTTTTGCTATAAAGGAGGTTCGTTAGGATCCTGTATGTACATAATTTTTCTAAGAAATACGGCAACAATATTGGACTCCTATTATTATTTCCAGGAAGTTTATTTTATGTATATATATATAACAACAAGTATTTATATATATATATATATATATATATATATATATATATATATATATATATATATGAATGGACAAAACTGATGGATAATATCAAGTTTTATTTACAGTTGAAAATACCCGGGTATTTAAAAGAAAAATAACGGGTGCCCGGGTATAAAAAAGTCTGGGTATGCGAAAACCCTAGTAGTGGCTCATGTTTCTACATCGTAATAATTTGCGAGAATTTGTCGTTTTGGCCATGAACTGGTGAAGGCAATGTGGTGATGACAAAAGACCTTCTGTCACCACATGCTGTATTTTAAGAAAAAAGTATACAAAATTGTCGCTAATTCCTTTTATATCCCTTACCCCGTTTTATCAATTTTTAATCATTTGACGACACCTGCGAATCTCATCCCACGTACTGGTCATTCACAAATTAAAAATAAATGATTAATTAACATGAAAAGCAAGAATCATAAAGTCGATCCTTATCCGATTGAAGCAATCTGCGTACGGCTGTAATGAAGATTAATTGGTATCAATTTTACACGGGACGGTAGAAGAGGCAGGAAAGGTAAGCAAAAATAATGAATGCAATCATAATTTATAATGTTGTCGACTTGAGAGATGGATTGAAAATGTGATCAGGAACAAAGGCGCCGCAGCGCAGCAAACATGGAAACTTATTCCCCAAAATTCGTTCAACATCGTTTTCATACAATCAAGCCAACACTAGCGCCAACGCATGGTATACTATGTTATAGTTGTCCAGCCCCGGCCAGTGCGCATTGCGTTGTGTCGCATTTACGCATTGGAGCCAACGCTGGTGCCAACATTGGTTTCAATTTTTGAAAAGAGTGTAAAATTTCCAGTCTAGTGATGTCTCACAAGTGCATAAGGAATTGGAGTATCACCGAAATATCATCACACATAATGTTATGTGTTAGTTTTTACTAAGGAGGCCATGATCTATTTGTCAGAAAATACCATTAATGCATAAGGCATAAAAAACACATAAACACCTCGAATTTCCAATAGAATATTAATATTAATATATTAATATTAATATCGACTTCTCAACAAGTCAAATGTTGTCTTGGAACAAATTCCCAACTATGAGTGTGTTAGAAAAGCAAGTCAGAAAAATTTTGCTAAATTTATTTTACACTTGAACGAACAAACATTTTAGAAAATTGTGATGTAATGTAAAATCTAATTATGTAAGTGGGTATTAATTTACAGGTTTGCAAAATAACGTCCATTTGCATCCAGACATGTTTGACGATAGGTATTTTTCGTACAATCTTAGCTAGTGTATTTCTGTTAATGTTTCTAACTGTGCTCAAGATTCTTTGTCTCAGGATTTCTGGGGTCGCGGGAGGATCAAATTCTTTGCGTGACCCCAAAGGTAAAAATCCAAGGGTGAAAGGTCAGGGGATCTAGGAGCCCAAGATATTGAATCATTTAATGAAATTATTCTTTAATCTGCTTTAAAAGATCTCTTAGGAAGCTCCTGACTTGGATGGTGTTCTAAGACGGAAATTCATCCTGTTGAAACCAGGGTATTCTAAACTGATCGTCGGTTAGACCAGCTCGTAAATCCGGCACCACCTGGTTTCGCAAAAGGTCTAGGAACGTTCGTCCGTTCAGGTTGTAGTCAAACAAATATGGTCCTATAAGTCGATTTCCTGAAATGATTAATACCTTATTTCAAATAGGTACCTAGTTAAAAAAGGTAAGTTAGATTAACCCATTTATGCCTAATGTACTATAAATAGTACAGCCTAAACTTGTTTGTTCCTGTAGATATCTAGTAATTTTGCGTATCGTGCAATATGTTGTATGTGAAATCAGTTTTTGTATATTGGAAAATTGGAATATGGCGTGCGCTTTGCAAAGTAAGTAATATAAAAAAATGATAAAAAAAAAGTTTGTTTTTATGAAAATATTATTTCCTTAGTTGCGGCTTCTAGATTTTATGATTGTATGATGTGTTTCATTTATGCTTTGTTTGTGAGGTTATGATGAAGTTAGGTGTACTATATGTAGTACATCAGGAAAAAAGGGGTCTACGAATACGTTCATAGTCAAAACAAAAATAAAATGGTTTTAGGTAAATTATTTTCGAATAAGTAACTATTTTGAGAAGGAACATTTATTTCAGGGGTTTTTCTTTGCATGAGGCGCTAGCAATGATAGACGATGACGACATTGCAGCTGAGTCTATCACTTTGTTACCTCCCACTAATGCATGCGGTAACATAACCGACGACGATTCTGGAGACGAAGAAAGACTGGATATCAACAACTTGCCAGGAAGCTTAATGCAAGCTGAGGTCGAAGTAAATAAGAAGTAAATAAAACGAGGATATGTGGAGTTCAGAAGATGAAATACCACTAAGTGAAATCAGGGGAAGGAAGTGAAAAAGAAGAAAACATATAATTACGTAAAAGAAGGTTTGCCAAGAAATGAGTAGGTATGCGTTACCAATAAACAACGAAAATCATAATGTTGAGGAGACAAACCGGTATGCTCAGCAGAAAAACAGAAATATTATGGTCACCAAATCTGAAATCAAATGTTTTCTAGGCATATTATTGTTGAGTGGCTACACTAGCGTATCTCGCAGAACGATGTATTAGGAAAAATCCAGTGATTCACACAACTCACTCGTTCCTGAAGCTATTTCTCGCGATAAATTTGAATTTATAATGTCTCACATTCACTTCCTAAACAATAAAGATCTAGATGCAAATGATAAATTTGCTAAACTAAGGCGTCTTTTCAATCACCTAAATAAAAAAAATTTGGAATACGCAGTACCAGAAGAGCATCATAGTATTGATGAGGCAATGGTTCCATACAACGGGTGACATGGTTGTAAACAGTATATCCACGGGAAACCAATACGTTATGGGTTCAAATTTTGGGTTGGCGCTACTGCTCTTGGTTACATTTTATGGTTTGAACCTTATCAGGGTGGTTCGACGTATGTGAACACGGCTTACAAATCTTTAGGTGTTGGCGCATCAGTTGCAAATTTTAGGTTTCATTTTGTATTTAACAATTTTTTTTCTTCGCCAGCTTCGTTTGAAAGCTTGACTGAAAAAGGCATATGTGGTACAGGAACAATTCGTAAAAATCGTATACCCATGTCTTCTTTGAAAAATTCAAAACTTATGAAAAAGGAACAATTTGATTATAACAAAGTAAAAGATAAAAACTTAATTTTTGTAAAATGGAATGACAACAATATTGTAACTTTTGGGTCTACAGCGATTGGAATTGAACCAGTAAATTCAGTAAAGCGGTATTCTCAAAAAGAGAAAAGTTTGTGTATGTAGATCAGCCCCAAGTTGTCAAGCTGTATAATAAATGTATGGGCGGGGTGGATAGGTCAGACCAGAATATAGCTCAATACAGAGTACAAATCCGATGCAAAAAATGGTATTTCTCGTTGATCTCTCAATGTGTAGATATGGCCCTGACAAACGCCTGGCATATTTATAAAAAGAGAGGAAATAACGTGGATCAATTACAATTTAGAAGAAGCTACAACTATCGTGACACAAAATAAGAAGACTTATACGTACCAGCAAGGTAAATCAAGAAATTTTGGTGACATAAGGTATGATCGCTTAGATCATTTAGTCATTCCACAAGGCAAACAAACAAGGTGTGCACACTGTCATGAGCGCACGACAACCAGATGTAGAAAATGTGATGTCGGCCTTCACGTGAAATGTTTTGTTCAATATCATACTCTTTAAAATTTGCAATATTGATGTGGTTCAAAATATTTGTACTATTTTCAATATTTTTTTTATTATTATTCTTATGTCTATTCTTGATGTACTATGTAAAGTACATCCTAAAAAACTAACTGTTTATGTATTTTTTTTTTTAGAATAAATTGAAAATACCTCCAAAGTGTCGTCTTTTAATAAGGTTTTTAAAAAAATAATAATAAAAAACTTATTCGTAACTCTTTAGGCATAAATCGGTTCAATTACCAATGACCCCACACCAAGCGTTAGTATTTGGACGTCTCTCTGCCACTTCGTGAGGGTTTTCCACAGCCCAATGATGAGTGTTGTGTTTATCAGAAACTCTACAATTCGTAAACCCACTCTCATTGGACCACAAGACATTATTTACAAAATCGGGATTTTCATTAGACCTAATATACCACTCACAGAAGCGCATTCGCCTTGGAAAATCAGCTTCCTTAAGTACTTGAACTATTGTAGGTTTGTATGTATGGTATTTATTCTTATTTAACACTTTCTGTACTGTTGATTTTGACACACCAATCTCTTGTTCTATTGTTCTTAGTGATCCATTTCGGTAACAGATTGTAAAACGTTTCTGCCGCGATTTTCATTTTCAATATTGTATCCGCTTCTAGGTTATTCGAAAGCCCCAGGCCTTAAAATTAAATTAGCTACTATTTTTCTAAATTGGATTTTATGAGGCTGCCGTCATTCGGGGTACATCTCCAAGTAGCTTGCTGAGGTAATGTCGGCGTTTCTGTGTGTTTTCAAGTACAGTGTCAACATGTCAAACTTTTCTCAATTTCAGTAGGGAATACCGGCCGTTTTCAACAGGTTTTGACAATTTTTATGCCAGATTTATGACTTTAATGAGAGAAAACGTACCTACTACTTACTAATACACAATTTTTATACTTTGAATTATTTAACGTCTAAGTCAGAGCCTCCTTAGATGAAAAAAATGCGTTACTCATGAATTTTGTTTTCTGACAAATAGATAATAATAATAATAATAATAATAACGCCTTTATTCATATTTTGTACATGTGAGGGACAAAGATAGCGAAGTTTAGCTTGAGCTACTCTTACACTTAACTACCTTTGTCTGTACTTTAAGCACGATGTTGTGTGCAATTCCAAAAAAAAAAAGATAAAAAAAAAAAAAATATATAAGAAAAACTAAGGAGTACAGAAAGGTTAAATAACTAATCAACTAAACTAAAGAACACTATAACTATATACACTATGTACACGTATGCCTAAACGGCTCAGAAAATCAGTTATATAAATATCAGGGAAGAGTGAGCATAAATTGCTTGATTTGCCTTCGAAAACGAGCAAAAGACATTTCCCTGTACTTTCTGGGCAAAGCATTGTAAAATACGGCAGCATTATACGAGAAACAACGCTTGAAGAGTGTCATAGAGTATCATGGAGATCATGGCTTTCTTAGAAAAATATTAATAGGTATATAACGTTACGTGTAATGATATTTCGATGATTCTTCAATCTTTTATGCACTTGTGAAACATCACCCGGCTCGAAATTTTACGCTCTTATCAAAAATCGAAAAATCCAATATGGCGGTCATAAGAAAAATGGAAGTTGAGGCAAGTTGCGGAAAAACAAAAGACGATTGAGAGATGTCATACACGGTTCGGTTTTTCTTCGATATTTCCAAAACCAATTGACCGATCGTAAATCTGAAGCCGGCTATCGAATGCACTAAGTTTTCTCTGAAGCCTTCCCCATTTAACCTTTGCTGTAGGTATAACAGGAACCGATATCCCTGTATAGAGAAGCGAATCTGGGACACACTGTATACTTGCTAGAAGTATAAATAAAGTGCTCTTGCTGCTCGCTCTCAGGCGAAGATTCATGCGACGCGTTTTTTTACCTGGACAGCTGAGAAGAGGTCAACGATGCCCCGACGATGTAACAGTTGCGACTACCAGGGCCACATAATTTATTGAATATAAATAAATAATCAGATAGGGTAACAACAATAGGGCTCTTGTTATTCTAGTCTGGGATAACGAATAGTTATCTGAAAAGCTGAAGATGTTTGAATCTCACATATTTTTAGTGCCTATTACTCAAGCAGGGCGTTCGAAAAAAGAAATAACTTCTCCACACTTTTTCTCCAGTCACATTCATTATATACATGACCAGCTAGCTGTAAATTATTTCATAATGTAAGGTAGTTGACTAAAATACATCATGCGTATTTAAAGCATGTATGTACAAAGTCCATTTGTCCAGAATTGCGTGGAAGTACAGAGTCAGTCTACTTGACGCCAGTTTTTAATGCACCAGACACCCTTATCCAAGCAAATGATACCAGGGCGTTCGAAAAAAGAAATAACTTCTCCACACTTTTTCTCCAGTCACATTCATTATATACATGACCAGCTAGCTGTAAATTATTTCATAATGTAAGGTAGTTGACTAAAATACATCATGCGTATTTAAAGCATGTATGTACAAAGTCCATTTGTCCAGAATTGCGTGGAAGTACAGAGTCAGTCTACTTGACGCCAGTTTTTAATGCACCAGACACCCTTATCCATTATCCCGAAAACGTCAAGAAACGTAAAAACCCACCCAAGACTCTTGTCGCAACATACCGGTTAATTGTTATGCTAGGCACCCCTTTGGTAGTGGAAATATCTACCCCAGGCGATCCTGGGCTTTACTGGTTTTGCGTTCTGCCATCTTCTAATTATATAGATGGCTTGGCACAATCTAAGCAATATTACAGGACCGTTCAAACTACTGCAGTAATGAAAATGTGGAAAGGAAGAAACAAATTGTTGCATGAAAGACAGATAAACAAAATATATTGGCATCAAGATTGTCGTATGTACTTGAAAAAGGCTACCATTGTAGCAGAAACGTCGTCAGTAAAGTAATTCAAACACGTGTAGCTTCATTTAGCGGTCAGACAAACAAGGGGGATTATTAGCATGAAATCAACACAATAAGCTTCAGGTGTTATAACTCAAGTAACTCAAATTGTCAGCCTCCTGATGACGATTAACGTTTTAATGCAATTTGTTTCCATGTTTGCTAGGCCGCGACGCCTTTGTACATTTTCAATCCATCACACAAATCATATCAATGTGAATATTCAAATTTGAAATTTGCATCCAAAGCAACGGTAGCTTCATTGATACAGGTTGTTAAGGTTCATTTCTTCTAATATTGATATTTCTCATTTATTTTGGATTTGTTTGAATGGTTTAGACGAATCGACGATAGACATTAAGGGACTTTTAACTTATACTGATTATATCAAACTGAGTCATCCCTGGGGCAGCTCTATCAAATTTCAAACTGGTAATTCAAATCTTAACTTAACATGACACTAGTTTCTTATGATCGAACAACGGACAAACATTTCCGCATACCCGTTGATAAGCAATTTCGGAGTATGTGGCTAGAAAAATATACCGAACGTGAAGCTGACAGAAATAAACTAGCTTAGAATCGCTTCAGTTTTATCTTTCGGGATTCGTATGACACGGATTCTTATGAAGTCAAATATAGGCGGTATTTTATAGTAGATATGCTTCAATCAAAAACTGAGTTCTGTTGTTTTTTTTTATATCCTGATATGAACAGAACAGCGATCAAGGTTATTTATAGATTTCTGTATAATTTGGGGAGTTTCATTATTTGATGAGCTTTTCCATTGCAAATTCGTAAGAGGAAATATTGTTTTCGTATCTTGACCGCATTGATGAATAATGAAACGAGTGGCATGCGTAGCGAAACCCCGACATATCCTGTTAAAACCTCATAGCACCGCAAGTGGCCTAGTTGAGTACAATATAACCAGGACAGATTGAGTCTCTTGAGCAATACCGTCGGAAAACAGAGTTTCATCTAAATCACTCAAGCAATTTAAGAGAAATTGAACATATATGAATCATAAGAAATTAACTAGATTATCCTGTATGTCAGCAATGACGCCGTAACATACAAAAGACTAAATTAACATTTTTGTCCAGTTTAATGAGGTACAGTGCCTGCTTTATTATAGTCCTTAGGAACCATAAAATTTAAAAGCAATGGAAAGTCAAAAAACGGGTAATATTAATAGGCAAACTTTTTAATATACAGTTGCTTTAGTTAATTTCACTCAAAATCTCGAAAACTCATCCAGTAGACCTTAGTTTGGGGGTGATTGTATTTCAACCTGTTACTGTTAACTTAAAGATGTTTAATCCTAATAACAGTCGGTAGACTGGGTTGATGGATTTCCAGCTAGTGACGTTGAGTAAAGCTGCAGGGAAGACCTGACAGCGTCCGCAAGTCTGTCACCATTATTTAGTCTATATTGGAAAATTTCCTCGAAATAATTGTAAAGTCTGGATTTATTGGTGCAAGTTGTTCAAGGGGGATTTGAAACATGGACGCTCAAAACGGGTCCACAAATGTGTTTTTTGGGATTCAATCGAAAGTGTTGACAGGTTACGTTTTTTTCTTCTAAACAAATTCAAACATGTAAGTAATTGAACAAAGGCGCGATGATATTTGAAAAAAGGTGCGTTACTGTACACATTTTAAAACCAAGCGGCTGTGTCCATCATCCTTTGTTGCGAATTACTCACAAATACGAGATTGAATTTGCCTGGAAGAAAAAACGTAACCCATTCTTTTTGCGTAAAAATAACAATTTTATCTTCCGGAATGCGATTCACATCCGCAAGGTGAACCAGTATATTTTGCTATAACATGCTCTTCGACCTAACTCTGTAGATTGCTCAATAAATTAGTAGTGATGGCCGGAAAACAGGTTTTTTGGGTTAAACAATCAGATATCTCTACTTGACCAATCTACTCCAATTTTGTTGTGGTTAGAAGTTCCTACGAATTTGGAGAATTTCAAATATCTGCGAGAAACCATCGTCCCAACAAGTGCCAAAACTTGCAGTTTGCCTCGGTTAACTGTTTTGCTCTTAGTCGGATCTTTTTACGTGTGGTTTCATTTTGTAGGTCTCATAAATACCTAAAAATCTTGTATGAAGAGTTTTTTCGTTCCTGCCAACACTTTCCCACAAAAATTGGTGTACCCGTTTTATGCGTCCTTGTTTTGAATACCCTGTTGAAACGTGTAGCATTAAAACCAGAGTTTAAGAATCTTTCGGGGTATTTTCATCTAATGTGATTAGACTAATTTAGATATTTGACATAACCTCGCTTCTTTTGTCATATTGTCATATAGAAGTG
Source organism: Acanthoscelides obtectus (assembly GCA_963669975.1). Lineage (NCBI taxonomy): Eukaryota > Metazoa > Arthropoda > Insecta > Coleoptera > Chrysomelidae > Acanthoscelides > Acanthoscelides obtectus. The sequence goes on along the minus strand of CAVLJG010000004.1, from coordinate 36,072,393 downwards.
CGATACATAGGAGGAGATTTTTAGTTAACAAAATCACAGTTTCAAAAATAGTGATACCTGTATAGTAAGAATTATTATGCAGTATCTTGCTATTGCTGGAATTATATTTACGTAGAAATAAGCCGAGCTTGTTCTAGAAGCTAAAAACGCTCACGCCGAACTATATTAAAAACTCTGCATAAATTAAACGCTTAAAACTTCAGCTTGTGGGATTTAACTCTCAACTTCGATAAATTATATGCTCAACGATAAAAATAAAACGTGAAGCAAAAAGTTCTGAGCACGGATAATTCTGAAATTATAAATATAATGCTTTATGAGATTTCGCTGCACAGTTAAGAGAAGTTGATTATTATGCCGCATGTATACTCTCCCACGAGGGCTCTCATCACGTCTCGACGAAGGCACTCGCGCGAAAGGTCGAGTAATGAGCGCGACCTGGTACACTCTCATTTATTCGATACAGTTGCGAACTCCGAGGAGATGGATGGAGAGCAGACGAGGCGAGGCAAGTCAAAAAGAAGCCAGGCGAGTGCAACATATACACTTGTCATACCTTGAGGTTCCTCGAGGAGAGTGTATAGCCGCTATTACATAAAGGCAGTGGAAGACAGGTAATATGTTGGTATACAGATAATCACCAATTTACATCGATCTGTGGATTAATACAGATCGACTCTAAAAACTTCAGATAATTTGGCTTAAACAAGACATCAGTTTATTAAGATTAAGTCGAGAAAGAAGAATAAGTACATGTGAAAAAAAGTAAGGTACAATGAACTGTAAGCTCTAAAACAGTTTTTGGATATACTCTGAAATTATCAAGGAGGTGCGGCAAGTTCAATCTAACCCTCGTTTGGCAACATTTGATATGTATGCATTCTGATGAAGAACCTAGAAGTAACCACTTGGTGAAATTTTATGCTTCTTAGACGCTGTTGCAGTTGCCGGCACCTACCAAGATTTGATCATATGGTGCGCAGTAACAAGCTCCTCCCACGGAACGGCGGCAATACTGCATGGTACTTCGTCCGCCGCTATTCCAGTAGCGTACCGAGTAGAGTTCGAATATCCTAAGGTTATGCCCGATACATCATAACTTTGTACCCTCTCCCTTGCGTTTATTGTATCATATAAGAATACAGGAAATTGTTGTGACAGTCCCCGGGGAGATTCATGGATATCTGTTAACGAACTCTTAATGAGATCCAGTTCTTAGCCTGGCGAATATTTACAAGGCTAAAAATTTATGTAATTTTCAATGTCCAGAAATTATGTTGCTTTTAACACTGATTTTTAAGTATTTAAATACGTGAGTTTCAGTTGGGATGTTGACGTTTGTTCGATTGATTCTAACCATAGCATATTTTGTATTTGATTGTGTTGAAATTATTAATAATCTTATGGAGTTTGTTGATATTTGGTGGAGAACCATTATTCGAAGTTGAACAATAGTAAAAATTTCCACTATATTACAATCTATATGACAAGGGTGCCTTGAGTTTACAAACTGAACTTATGACCAACGGAAAGGTTTATATATATATATATATACATATTTATATTTAAGTTAAAATGTATGTGATTAAGAAATACTTATAATCTTCACGCTATCGACGGGATTATTTCAAATCTATTTGGTCGTTCAGCAGATGGCCAGTATTTTTGAGTGTATTAATTTCTAAGGATTTAAGGTAGTTCACACTTTTAAGTTGTGTATGTAAGATTTCAAATTTGTCGCTAACTCTATAGTTTTCTTCAGTTAGATGTATTGGTTTGTTTCACAGGTACATATAGACGACAACCTCGCAATTTTTTAAACCAAATTAAAACTATTATTCAACTCTAAATTATTAATAGTATTAATCCTGTGATCTAAACAATGTCCGCGAAAGAGGTTGTTATGACAGGAAAGGCAATTGGGAGTCAACGACAGGAAATTATTAACAATGTTACTAAATTCATGATACAAGAAAGTGTAGAGGGATTAAAGTTTCCACTTCAACAATACCCGTATGTATAAATGTCAAAGATTTTTATAATGATTGTCAATTAAATCTGATTTACCCACTCAGAAAATGTGCGCTAGCTGCCAGGGGTATAAATGCACTTATCAAAAAATAGCTAAACAGAACATAAAAGTATTAAGTTCAAGTAACTTTTCATTTTCATCCCCATCTCAAAAAACGGCAAAGAAAATCACCTGTTCTGAATAAAATGGCTGCAGAACAAACTGAAGAAATTAAGGTAACGTTTTTAAATTGTAACCGTAGCATCTAGTCATATCTCATTCTAAGCGGTTTTCATAAAGTTTTACGGCTGCCTCCGTATCATCCGGAACTCAGCCCAATCAAGAAAATTTGGGCTCTCGTAAAAAATTGGGTCACTTCACGAAATTTGAAATTCAGGCTGTCTGATGCAGAGCATCTTACCCGTAGCAGATTTGAGGAAATTGGAGTAGGCGGGTGGAAGAAAATTTGTAACTACGTCAAAAAATATGAAAACACACAAATTGAAAAAGAACATCTTGTCGACGCCAGAATGGATGAGTTTCGGTTATCTGTAAACACAGGCTCATCATCAGATCATAGAGAAGAAAGCGACTCAGATGTAGATTTGCATATAGACACAATATAATTTGACAGCAATTAGATTTTTTAATAATTATAATAGATAATTTGAATTATAACCGTCTTTAATTTGCTCCCTCTTCTAACTTAAATCTGCATCCGAACAACTTTATACGCATATTAAATAGAATACAACAAAAATCAAAGATTCCATATGTTCTTTTGAATTAAGCTGATGGTTCAGTTTGCTTGAAGATACTTTCTCAAATTCATATGACCAAAGTGCAAAATTTCAAAGCGCGTCTCTGCCAAGCGAAACAATAACATGACATTAAGTACAACCCTCCACCACCTGGAGCGTTTCTATTGGCTTGCACTTTCAGGGTTAGAAGATATGCCTGTGCGAGGGTAAATCTTGGAAGGTGCCGGCAACTGTATGTATGTATACTTTAATGGAGAGCCTAACGCTTGTTGTCATATTCGATATTGAAGCTTGTAAGATACTGATAGAACATTTTCTGAGAACCTCCACAAGCCGCTTTCGTGACTACAGTTAAAAGACCATTAAATAACTATAAGTGGCTATAAATACTTATAAGGCGTGTATTCGAGCTAATAATTACCAGAGTGAGCTGTGAAATAAGCAATGTATTCATATTACATGAATGTCAACCTGCCAACCTAAAAATATATACTCGTATGTATTCAACCATAACTGAAATTTGGTATAGGTATATTACAATGGACATTAGGTATGAAGAATTTACCTCACACAGAATGCACTGGTTATATTCATAAGCAGCTAATAAAAATGACATACAAGGTTCAAGAAATCAATGAAAGCATCAAAAAGCTACGAGTTCATTTAATTACACGATCATTATACTTGTTAGTTGTCAATACATACATACATACATTTATTCTAGATATAAGATGATACATTACTATATTTTCTTATGTGCTACCCGTTTCTTACCAATTATGGTATTATATTGGCTTTGAAAAAATACATGAACTTGTTGATGTTTTTGTGGACAAATGAACTAAATATTTTTTGTGAAAGTACTCGTCAGGAGCTTCAAAATGTTGCGCCACAAGACCTCCGTTTTCATATAGTTTTTTTTCCAAGATGATGCCCAGCGGCCATCTTGACATTTTAACCTGTCAATTTTACTCTAAAATATGGTATCCATGCATCAATTTTATCACCCCAAGTTTTAATTTTTGAATTGATCCGTTCAAAAAATCAAAGGTGAGGAGGAAATTAAAGAAAAGCACTGTATATTTTTCTAAACGTTCTAAAATAAAAGTTTCACAGTGTTCCAGAGCAAAATTTAATCGGTCAATCTACATTGCATTATTGTGTACGGTATCACAAACGCACCTTAGCTGTTATTCTACCATAATGGATACTCCTGGAAAAGACAATAGTTTCAATAGGTGAAATATATATTATAAAATTCATTTATTTTGTAGCTTGCTGCTCTACGAAAAACCATTATGAAAAGTGAAATATAAACGCTGCTAAGGATAAGCTACATGTGCTGGAGTGACACAACAAAAAAGTAGTCTGAAACTGCCTCTTGAAAGTAGTCGTATCGATTCTTCATAGACAGTAAGGTTGACGGTGTATATATATTGGAATTATGAAAAACAGTCAAACAGTACCTTTCGTTAAATTTGTCTAGAAAAATTCTTGCCAAAGGATCTCAATGTGAAAGACGACCATACTAAAATATCCATGTTAACGTGGTATTCATAATTTCTATATGCGTATTACGTATTGGTTGGGTTTGGTAAAATAGTAAGCTTAAGAATTCCACTGCTTTATGAACAAGTCTAATTAATATCCAAAGTTCACACAGTTCAACTGGATTATTACAACAAGGTAGAGTCTGTACGCTTATTATAATCAGATAACGTCTTTCATTCAAATCCGGTTGGTATTAGGTGTTTTTACCATTAAATGAATTATCAGTAATTAAACAAGGCGTGGGAACTGATAGAAAAAATGGCAAACTGGCTTCGAGTTATGTAATGTGCTTATATGATTGAATACCATAGAACATTTATTTCCTAAATCGAATGTACATTACGTTTTGGAGTCTGGCAAATAACATCTATTTATGTTAGTCCAGTTGAAGTGAACAACAGGAGAAACTAAAACAATAACTGAGCACGCAGTGGTGATAAGGGACATATTATCGGAATTATAGTCTGGATTTCTATGGCGAGATCTACGTCAAAGGTGCAAATAATTCGCCGTCTTCGTTTGTCAGATCAAAGAGAATTATCGGATTGAAATTCAAATTGATCCTAACGTCAAATCGACTGAATGTTATTTTCGTAAGTAATATCATAAGGGCATCTAATTTAACCAAAAAAAAAAATGGAAAAAACACGTTGCTTAGTAACATTTTAACAAGAAGCATGAGTGCTGGTGGAAAGAAAACAAAAATCCGAGTCGAAGACGAGAATTTTTGCAGCTGCAAGAATGCTTCTTGTAACCAAAATAAATATTTGCATTGTTTTTTCAATTGAAATGTCGGAATGGTATTGGACTAATATTTCGTTAAAGGTCAGAGGTTTCGGCAATTTAGCAAAATCTCAAAAGGACACCTCAAAGTTTTGAAAAAAACTGGCTTCATAAAATAACAATGCAAATATTGAGGCACGAAGAAGGAAAATAAACCAGAAATAAACAACAGCCGTTGGCGTAATTATCTAACAACCTTTGCGACATGTCAAAACACAGAAAACTGTCACCAAGATAAATTTACCCAGAAATTCAAACTATACGTAGCAATTTTCATTCAAATTTATTAAATATGACGTAACTGCATTGTTTCAGTGAATAAACTATATAAAGGCTTGCATTTCTGTGAATAGTTGTTTTGATATTTGATGTTCGTGTGAAATTAAGGTTTGGGTATCTTGAATGTATAACTATTCTATTATTGTGTGGTTGTAATGTGATAGCAATTCGTGCAGCCGGACATCCACGCGTACAATGTGTCAGCAATGGATCAAAATTGCAGATAAAAACCAATCCGATACTGTACACAGTGCTGATGAGGTATTTGTCATTCACATTTCAGATAGGTACGTAGATAAGTGAACTTGCAGAGAAGTGGCTCATGGATTCAGGTTCATCGGAAAGGTCAGTCTTACAGAAGCAAGGATGCAATACAAGCAACATTGCTTTATTCACCCTAGTGACAATATTATATTATATTGTAATTTGGTAGTTCATTTGACATGGTGTTTTTATGAGATCAATCTGGTTCCTTAATAATACATTGCAACCTGACGTTATTGGAGGATATAGGCTATATTTCTCTCATGCAGTCAGTGCAAGGAAAGCTCCGAGGAAAGAAAGAGAAGAAGTGGTAGGACACTTTTTAGACTGAGTGGTATCTATTAGAAAAAGTCTGATATCCTAAGAGATAATTTTACAGCTACTTTTCATAAATAACTAGGTTTATGGTACTTAGTAGTGAAGAACATTCTATGCGTGCATATCTCGGCTGTCATCGGGCAATATATCCCTAGGCGCTCCCAACTAACAATTATCACTCCTATTAGAGTTGCAAGAATGATTATACAGTATTCCTTACACAGCATTGTATACTGTAAGAACAGTGGCAAAACCCTCTTAGAACAGCTATACAAGCGGAACGGGCACACCTAATAGGACACTTCAGTCATTTAAGAGGTTGTATAAAGGCTGCAGGTAACAGTTATACAACAAAAGTGTAAGCCTCTTGCAGCCGCTATAGAACATTTGCGTCAGTGCAAGATTCAGTTTTTGTCAACTATACAACTATTGTGTTACGTGATTATACTTTATTGCAACCAAACTATTTCTTATGTATTGTGTAGACGAAGTGAAGAATATATAACTGACACAATATAGTCATTCTGTTTACTCATATATCGGCCATTGTGAATTTCATACGCAGGTATATGATAACTTCTACAGTGTGATATAGGGCTATTGAATTACTTGCGCAGCAAATTTTATTGCGATTATCGTGCAAATTAGTTACCCAATTTCTACGGGCTTCGTATTTGATTCATATCTTGACAACGATCAAAAGTATGTCTAGATTTTTAAGATGGAAAACTGAACTTATCTGCGTTAAATCTTCCACAAATCCTATATTTAGACACAATTGCACTAATGTTTATCACTTTATATCTGTAATTTCGAACTGAAACATAATTATTTACTATCAAATAGAGGAATAAATGTTTGCCCAATATGGCGGGTGGTTGTGTATAATCATGGCATCGTCCATGTTGTCTTTAGGTTATTAGAATATTTTGGTGTTGCCTGCAGGTGTTATACAACAATTTGACAAATGTCTGAAATGAAATGCCGACAGAGTCGAATGATTCACCCAGAATTTGTACCAGATCTATATCTTCTGTTTGAACAGTTGATAAAACATATTGAATCAATATGCATGCGTTGTTTGTCTTAAAACATTGGTTATGGCATTTTAACTAAAACATGACAGCAGAAAGTTAGGTTATGGTGAAGTTGTATACCAACATATTTAGCAGTTACTAAACAACAGTTGTATAAGTGCTTCCGTTGGGAGCAATTTGTTGGCTAAGGCCCGTATCGTCAGTCGTCCCTACAATTGTAGGGCGCGTTTATGGTCTCCTTGATTGTCATAGTTTTATACTTCTCCGCGTCAACGCTCTATATATTTTGAGGTTATGTCACAAACATCTATTTGCATCAAATTGTGCTTGCTTTTGAGTTATATCATGTTTTATCAGCCTGAAATTTCCTACAATTTAAAAGGAAAACATATCTTAACAATAGGAGAGCGCTGACGCTGACACGGGACGAGTGTAATCTAGAAATTTTTGAAGGAGAGAAAAGAGTATGACAATCAAGGAGGCCATAAACGCGCCCTACAATTGAAGGGACGACTGACGATACGGGCCTAAAGTAGTAAATTTGCACAGCAAAACAACAAGGCTCGAGTTTGTTTTATAAACGTTACCATGGATGCCACAACACAACCATTTTGACGAACCTGCAAATATGCCGTATAGAATAGTTGTATAAACGTTTATGCATCAGTTAAAAATTTATCCTATAAGGTGTTGTGCAACTATGCTATAAGTATATTTTAAACTCCTCATTTTAGAGCAAATATGTTGCAGAAAGCAAATTTGCATTCCACTCAACATTAAGCCAGCATTTTGGTGTTCAGGCAACAACAATAGGGAGCTTTTATGGCTGAACGGTTCTTTTCCAAAAGCTTATAGCACTTCATTGCTGGTTGGGCTATATGCTTCAGGACATAAAACTGCTCATCCAATTATGGCATACTTCTCCACCAAGTTATGTGATATTTTACCTCCAAGGTCAAATGAGTGACGTCATGTGGACGTTACCAATGAAGCCGTCATCTAACAGACGTTACTAGATCTACACTTCACTAACCTCCTTAACATAACTAGCTAAGTATGCTGTAACCCAGCATTCCGACAGTTGTCGTATAAGGGTGCGTGTAAGGTACGACTATGTCATTGGAGTTAAAGCTATTACACGGCTACGGATTTTAAGCATAAAAACGCTGCATCGATGGACCGCTTTACGTTGGCTGAACGTCAATTGTTTTTTGCAATCAGTTTGCTAACTTGCCATTTGTATTTTCCTCCTTATAGGCAGACAGACGCAATATCCTTTTCCACCTAAGTGTCAGACTTCAAAAATCCGTCATACTCAATGAAACTTTCCACCCTACTTCTTAGTAGAGTTATTTCATGGTTTTGAGTTCTCTCGAACCAAACACTGCTTTGCAACTACTGCAATCCGCATTAACATCAAATATATCTACGCGTAATTTGCTTTAGATATTGGTGCCACACTACCTGAAAAACAAATGAGATTGCACCGCCTGTAGCGGTATAACTGATCATTATCCGCATATTCATGGGATATAATTAACTATCGATTACTATCATCCACGACAGCTTGTTTCACTAAGTGGGCTCTATAATCTAGCCAGTATAAATCCACATGTAGCAGATTGCAATTCCATATGAGTAAGCATTAATTGGCGTATTTACTTTATCTCTAGGTGCAAGGTGAAACAAAATGGGATTTTCAAGACTTGTGACAAGTTATATGATGGCACTGACTATTATTCGAGGTAGAAAATATATTACTTCATAGGGATATCAAAGGTAGGACAACTCTTCAGACTGTCGGAATGTTAAAGACTTAGAAAATACTACGGCGTCTATAAACTGAGTGATGAGACTCGTTTTTCTTCAATCTCTTTTCAAATATAATTACACTTTTATATTGTCATTCTGTCATTCTTAAAATAAGTCCCCCCTGAAGCCACACAGCCCTGGAGACAGTTCTTCCAATTCCCACAGCATTGCTGGAACTCCGATACTGGAACAGCCTTCAGCTGGTCGGTTACAGCCGTTTGAACGCTTTCGACAGTCTCAGAATGAGCTCCGATGAGGTGATTTTTTACCTTCGGGAAGAGGAAAAAGCTACGAGGACTCAAGTCAGGCGATTAAGGAGGCTGAGGAGCCACAGGAATGTTTTCACTGACCATGAATGGTGGTGTAAGTAAAATTTAACCCTTCTCCGATTATTCTGAATGTCAACCGACGATCTGAACGCACAAGATCCTGGATTCTGTCGATATTTTCATCCGTTCTTGGAGTTGAAAACCTTCCGCTTCGTGGTTTATCTTCATTAGACTCTCTCCCTTCTAAAAATACCTTAAATTTCCGAAGGACGTCGGCTGTTGACAAAACACTGCTGGCACACCGTTGCTAAAAATTAATTCATTCATTTTTCGAACGTAATAGGAAAAACTGTTCCACGAAAAAAAACGCTACGGACAACCAAATGGCTCGAACGAGTTCAAACTTGTACTGGGGGCAGACCACATGTTCCCCTGTCTCCCCCGCTAAGCCCGGCGTCTCTAGTGTTGCCAGATCGCCCACCTCACCACAAGAGTTTTCATCCTCTCAGATCTCCTTGGCTCTCCTTGAAGATAATTGGATCACCACTAATTCCTTGGTTTTCATCGAATATCGTTATATCTCCACCGGGTAAAATCGTAAATTCTGCTGAAAATTTAGTAGAATTAGCAACCCTGTGATCGAATGGTGACATGAATGCGACTCCTGTGCATACTGAGATATACAGATTGCCTTGGATTGTTTTGGATCCCTTAAGGCTCCCTAGTACCCAGCGCGACCTTGAGAATTGTAGCGAGGTGTACATTCCAAACTACTCAAAATGCATGTATTTTGTTCCATTTTTTCTCCTTCTTTCAGCGAGCAAAAGGTGGGAAGTGTGAAGATCCAAACGTCGAAACTACGCGACGTGGCAGAGGGCGCCCGCTGCCGCCGTGCTACGCCGAACTGTTTGTTTTTAAACATAACGTTAAGCTTTCAAAGAAATATCATCCCTCAACCTTTCTCGTACTCATCCCTAAGATTTTGCATTCTCAGAGTTTTTTCAACAAGGGAAAAGAAAATCCCATATCTTGCGGCAACAGTCCGAAAGGTAGCAACGCTGACACCCAAAGACGATTAATGTTGGGCGGTCCGCCACGGGTATTACGTATCTTGAAAAGTGACATTATGCCGAATTTTTTTGACATTGTATAATTTTTATGACATTATGTAGGTTTTTCTACAAGATGTTAATTCAGCACTTAGCTGTACGTGTTGCCAAAACGTCATGAGGCTTCACTTATCAATGTTTCGCTCTGATGTGATGTAAAATCAGCTTCAGAGATAGCATTACTGGAGGTCTAAGCTATAAGTTGTATGTGTTAATGATAATTCTATTGGACTATTGTCTTAAATACACTTACTTGAGATTCAAAGCTAGAAATTAGTTGCGCATCCAATTTTTCTTATCCATTCTGGAAAACACAACGCGGGCGCGGTGTTGATTTCCTGTAATTCTCCTCAAGGCTCTTCGTAATTTATAACTTTGAACATAACCTTTCTTCAGAGAGCACACAAATAACCCGTCGGGCACAGCTAATAGATATACTTCATTGGCAGCATATTCAGTAACAGTTTTCTCCCACAGCAAATATCACTGATTTTATACACATGCAGACCAATACACATATCATCCGGATGGAATCTTGCTATTAAACCAACTTTCTTCTCAGAGACAAAAACTACAGATTACTCGGCTTCACAAAGCATATGCAACCAACAATGCGTGTAGTTTAGTTGAGGCATTCCTCCATAGATGGACGCTATAAAGATGCTAGTGAGCAAACCCTAAAAACTACTTAGACTGCAAGATTACATTTTATAGGTTTTTTTAACTTTTATAGGCTTTTTGCATAACACCCGTGCCAGTACATTAGATGATTCCGTTCCCCTGGATTCGTGTCATTGTTAAACCCGTGACATTGTGTCGATTTCATAGATATTATATGAGTTTTTGTGATATTATTAAGTTTTCTACCAGATGTCAACTTAGCACTTGTTGTGTACTCGTTCCGTAGCTGTGCGTGTTGCCTAAACGTCATGACGCTCCAGCTATCAATGTTTTGTTCTGATGCGATGTAACACCTACTTAAGAGATGGAAATGTGCATAGAATGGATTTTTTTGGTAATAATCTGTGTTGATAATAATGCCTTTGGTTCCTTAACCCAAATACACTTACTTGGGATCTATGCAAAGCTAAAAATTAGTTCCGCGTTCCCTTTTTCTTATACAACCTGGAAATTACATATACAAATTTGCTTAATTAAGACTAACGGGTGATAAGATATTGTACATACAGGAATATTTATGAAACATAAAAAAGTTTTTATATGTCACATTAATTTTTATTTCCAGTCATTTAAATTTTTATATAAACTTATTTTACGAGGTCAAGTAGAAAATGAAAATCAGCGCCTTAATACGAAGCGGTGCGTAAATATTTTGTAAGTGATTCTTACTTATTAATTATTCTCAATGTGTTTGAAAACGCACAAAAAGGGGAAAATCGTAGTGTGTAACTTTGAACATATCCTCTCTTCAGAAAGGATAACTCAAATACTCGTTTGGCAGAATATACTGAGTAAACATTTTCTCACATAGCAAACATCACTGATTTTATACACATGCAGACCAATACACACAGTCATGATGTGACCTTGCTACTCTGCTACTCAACCACACATCTTCTCAGAGTATGCTCTACAGACTCTCTCGGCATTCTGCATCCAACAAAGTATGATGGGTAGATACCCAGCTTGCAGCATGGCCATTCATCGTGTCGTGTCGTTGAGTCATTCCACCATAGAAGGCAGCAGCGGTGGCCGCAGTAGTAGACTCTTCGGTCTCCTGATCAGTCGCCGTGCGCTGTGCGTGTTCGAATCCCATCCCAGGAGAAACTTTTCTCTTGGCTCTCTGACTGTCGAACGCGAAGGTACCACCCGGCGGATCTCGTAGGCGGAGACAGAACGCGTGCATGTTGCATGCACACGTGTTCCCTCGCCAAAGTCTGTGTGGCGTTCTCCCTTTCCCCTGTATCAACCTATAGCCCCACGGTACCCAATGGGTGTTTAGGCCTTAGACCTTCGTGGTAGTTGGAGTATAAAGAAAAAAAAAACGCTTACAGGTTTGTTTAGATAACAAAGACTGGAAGTGTTATGGAGCATACGAGTCTATCGTATTTGTTGACGATGAAAAGTTTTCCAACATCGACTCTCATGTTCCATAATACCGATGGGTGATAAATATTTTAAAACATAGTATAACAGTCACTTTTTGTTCTATATGAAACAACATAATTATGATTATTGTTTATATAGGTCACGTGATAGCTTAAAATTTATTTTATTCCTTCTGTCAATTGGTAATTCGAAACCACTCAAAGTTTCTAAGCTCAAAGTATCTGCATGATTCACAGGACCGATATGCGCACCGATTTCTAAAGGCGACGGTCGACACGTATATAGTTGTAGTCGCCGTTCTTGGCGGGTCAAAGTAAGACTGCCAGCATCCCTTTATATATCTTCATCGCCCTCATACATATACATGCAACCTACCCCTGTATGTGAACGTTTGTTCGGTAAGCTCAAAGACATACGTTTTTAGTTGTGTGTCGTTACGTAATCATATTTGTCAGAGTGACAACTTACTTGACAGCCGCGTGCAATTTAATTTGGCCTTTTATGAATCTTCAATATAAAATTGTTAAATGACCGGAAATACGATCGATGGAGAAGGCCGACAGCTCTTGCTAAATTTAATAGTGTATTTCCAAGAAGAGAATGAAAACAGCGGTCCCCTGTAACCCACTTCATACATACTGGAGAGAGTAGCAGGTGCGCTTTAGATTAGTCTACGCAGTGTTCAGCGAATAAAAACATAAGATAAGAAAGGTTTGCCCATAGTAACACCTGGGTAAACTCACAAAGTCAAAAAATGCAAGACCGATGATGTAAGTGATGCCATCAAAACAGAAATTAGGGATACTTTCTCCAATATGAGAGATAAAGGACAACATATCACGACCTCTGCGCTCAAAATCCGCCCATGGTATAGAGACTCGATCTGCTTACTCATTTCATATGGCGTTGATGACGTAACTGCCAAGAAGTTGATTCTGCTACCGTACGTATGCTTATTTGCACGCAGGCATGGCTTCTACTTGAATTGGGTATCTTCTAGTGGCATATATCAATAATTGTGTATTATAATTTTTAGAACAGACGTCGATACAAATTGAACCTGAGAATATCAAAAGGAAAAGGAATATAAATAATACACTCGTATAATAAATCAAGATGTCCCATGACCTCAGACACAATTGGAGGATACAACTGATCCGAGTACTAGGGACATATTCCCAGACCTGGTATAACTAACGAGACTCGACAGGAGAAGTGAATCCAGCTACATTTAGTGCAGATGGAGGGGGAATTCTCCAAAATAGCCGAATCAACCTGAGGCCTTCGTTAGAAGAAGGCATAAAGTGCTTTTCGCATTTACAAGGTCTTTGGGATACCTGTCAAGATAAAAAGCAGATTATAGAGAAAGAGGTACCCTAGAGAATGAGACTTTGTTTCTCCCAATATAGCACTTTGTTGTTTAACCATAGAAGTTACAAGAATCTACAAATTTGAATTCGACATATTTTTCACAAAAAAAAACAAATGGATAGCGAGTGTTTTTACGTTCATATGCCCAAATTTCTTTTTATGTCCCGAAAACCAAATGAGTCATTTCAGAATAATTTTGATGCACGCTTTACAGGATAGCCTCAATATTGACTCGATGCCCCTCCGAGTTGGATGAAGAATCCTGAACTGTATTTGATCTCCTACCACTGGGATAGAAGATTTCATTGAATAGCCTCGGATTCCATAAGATGCTTTGAAATCATAGATAGAGCATCTGCTCAATGACTACTTATGTTTATACCAACCCATCTCGCGGGAATGCATATGCAATGTATGTTTAAAATTCTAGAATTCCAACATATAGTTTATACGAATGTTTAGTAAACTGACTGTACCATAACTCAAAGCATCGATGAAAATTCAAATAGTTGTTATAATAATTTCCTGAATATCTTCTTAATTGGATGCTCGAACATTTCATTGCTCTTACCTAAATGAGGCACCTGTCTTTTCATTTGCGTTTAAACATCATGACGTCCACCCAATATAGGAAATTGGAAATGATAAAAACTTATCTCAAGGAATGTCTATCGATTAAATGACTTACTTTATTCAATCTTCACAAAATTTTCATTTATAGAAATGTTAATGTGGGTAAGATATCTGTAGAATTTCTATGATGTTTTACGTTATTGAAGCGGCACAAGCAATTTTATTGAAAAATAGTTTGTACATTCATATACTCGTATCGCATATACAAAATTCCACAATTACTTAAGTAGTGTTTGGTTGACCGAAATTGTTGCCGTATCTTCTTTTCGCTCATTATGGTTTCCTCTGTTTTTCATCAAACAGAGAAACAAAAATGGATGTGGGGGGCTTTAGACTTAGTATTCTAGTTTCGATGGCCTCTTTTACTAGTCGATCATACAGGTAAGTGATGTTATCATTGAATTATGTGATCTTCCACCAAGAAGGACAATTATGCGCCATATGTCAACCTAATCGTGTTTTTGTCAGTACATATCCTAATATTTTTGCCCGTAATACCCTTGTGAGCAACTGCGACGATTTATACGGAGGCTTCTACTCCAGGCCCGTCACTTTTCTTAGATCCGCCAGAAACATGTTGACATCTTCCTCGATCCGATTTCCAGCAGTTGAGGTACCCAATACCAGAAGCTTTTTTTAAAAACGAGCTCTGAGGAATACCATCGGTGTCAGCCTACAGGTACAGTAACTGCCCTGTTCCACAGGATATTTCCAGCTATTCCACGTCCTATGTTCAGCAATATCCAAAAATAACTGAAGGTCACCATTGGTTGTGTTCACTTGCACTTAATGACTGAAGCAAAGCGCTTCGCAGGGCAGCAGATTAGATTCATCGTCAATGGTTGTCAATTCTCGTCAGCTCATTGGAGTGGCAGTTTGAGGGTGGATTTCACCATGATTGTCAAATCAACAGTCCGTTATTCTCCACCTATAGGATAACAGCCCGTCAAATACAGCGAATGAGCTTCAAGCTCTAATAAACAAATTTTAGCAACCAATAGCTATGAAATGTTGAAAAAAAATTCTGTCAAAGTATGATATGACAGCTTGTCATTGAAACGTCACCAGCTTATTGAATATTAAGAAATTACATATAATTTAGTCAAAACTGAAAAAAGTGTTCGATT
Source organism: Acanthoscelides obtectus (assembly GCA_963669975.1). NCBI lineage: Eukaryota > Metazoa > Arthropoda > Insecta > Coleoptera > Chrysomelidae > Acanthoscelides > Acanthoscelides obtectus. The sequence continues at coordinate 36,056,998 of CAVLJG010000004.1, read as the reverse complement.
TTTGAATAAAATTCATGTTTTTATTCAATATTGTCGATTGTTTATTCATTTTTATATCATTTTCTTCAATTGATATGTGATTTCACTGACTCAACATCACCTAGCGTGTGTTTTTCCTATAAACCTCTTGTAGATAGCCATTAAGCACCTACTTGATGGCAGTCTCTACCAAAATTTCATAGATATTGCTCGTTTCCAAACATTCATTCATTTATTTGTCGTTCATCAGTACCATTATAGCACCGTCGATTGATATTCCCACAAATCCATTCAGGATTTTTGATATCCATACATCCATGAAGTCAAATATTGCTTGGTTGTTCAGGAACTTAACTAACATCCACACCATATTTACAGCGATTAAGAAATATTCAAATATATGTCGTAAAGGTACCGGCAAACTTGAAACCTGCAAAAAAAAGTAGAATTTGCAATAACTTTCTTGTTTCTTTGAGTACATATTCTAGGTTATCTTTATATTAGACATTATTTGAATAACAGCTGATTATTACATTTTAAAACTCCCCAACGAGTGACATATGTGTGGGATCCGTCAACCCTTGGTCTCAGTGGAGTAAGCTCCGCCAACTGTTGAAATATTATACTCTGCTATGCTTTATAAGACTATACGTGGAATTTTTCCCAAAATCGTTACACAACACTTGAAAAAATGCAAATGAAAATTTAAAATTATTTCCACGACGCTCCAAAATAGCTCCGTCGGTACCTCGGGTTTATACATCTTGACAGTAGGGATGTTCGATACGATCCTATATTTAGAAGTATCGATACTTTTGCTTCCCACAACCGATATTTTATATCGATATTTTTATATACGACACTTGGGTGTATCGACACATTTTACGAGTATCGTCATCTTTCGATCCGGACTGCGTCAGAAAGAGTGAGTAACTTCAGAAAACTTTTCTTCTTGGTTTCCTTCCGCTGGATATCGATAATTTTATTCCAATATTTTAGAGTATCGCTACTTCCTAAAACGACAAGAATCGATACATATCGATACTTTTCGTGGATCTAAAGATCCCTAATCTTGACAGATTGTCGTTGTTGTCAACTGGGCTGCAGGGTGCGGTATTGCCTTTACTGTCTTACATTTTGCTAAAATCCTATGACAAATAAAAGCTTCAAATGAAATTTTGACGAATATGAACGGATATGCATAGAATTTAGAATATAAATTCATATCGCAAATGCCTATGCATGGACTTGAATCGAATTTTTCGGTATTTTTACCGAAAAGGGAATATTTACCGATAAGATCATTCTCCACGATTTTTCAAAATGATTTAGATATTTCTATACTTGCCGAAAAAGAGCTGAAACCAAAAATAAAGCTAAAAGTTAATTTTATGTAGTCTTCATAGTTGTATGCCCCATATCAATCATACCTATGCATACACACTCAGGCAGTCGGGCACTTGAGAGGCGCAGATTTGGGTTGCCTATGATTACGAACGCACATTCTCATCCCTTATTCCGCTTGCCCTAAATTGATTTTTGTGCATACAAAAGGTACAGACTGGTAGAAAACCGTCATTACCTCATCACCGGACAAGCAATAAAGAAACCGAAGCCTGTCTGTTTTCAATATAAATATTTAATTAAAATTAGAGGTGAGTTCATGAGTTCAGGGGTAAAACAGAAAAAATATTCACAATCCTATAAGTAAGAATCGAAAAAGGAGTTTCCAGAATGGTTGCAAAGTACTTTGAAACAGCGATCAGTATGCACATTGTAGAAGTTGTAATATAGAACTAGGCCCTCAAAAAACATGTTGTGTGCGCGCCTAGTACAATAACAGACGTTTTTCGTGACTCTAAATTTGATATTCTATGAAAGTTATCCTAATTCTAAAGCACAAAGATATTACATCTATAATTTACCCTTATTTATAAGGCAGCTGATTTTTCACGACTTTATTCAACATTTCACTAGAAATCAATGATATTCAGAGAGCTTTGACAGCTTCCGTCAAATTGCGTTTCGATAAGGTCTTTTCCTATTGGTCCAACTGACCGTCAAATATTAATGTTGGTGAAATTGGCCCTAAAGGTGGTATATCTCATACTCTAGACAGAGTTCAGCTTCAGCTGCTGACTGCTACTGAACGTATACATTGGTAGAGGGCTCTGCCTCGTTGGATCGCCAGCATCCATAGATAAACTAACCCATTGAAACATATGACAGCTTCCTGATGCCACAACTACTGGCAACACATGCTAAAATCGATATTTTGATAGAACAGCCTAGCTACGGGTGCTGATGATGTCACCATGGCGTCACTGTCAGGGACAACTCTTACCAAAGACAGCAGCTTGAAAAATCAAGAACTTGATACATAATAATCGTTATGTCATAGCATGCTGCTGGTGTCAAGTTCTTGGATGAATGAGCAAATACACCGGATATTACAACAAGAATCATTTATAAATTAGCGTTCAACTGCAAAGAAAATAATCATGCTTTATTCTCTTCCGCCCGAACCCGAAGGAATCGGATAAAAGATTCAAGAGGTGTACTCGAGAAAGGTGCAAAAATATGTTCCGATACCGAAACAAAACCTGTGAAGAGCCTTTGAGTGAGGGTGAAACAACATCCAAAAGGGAACGATAAGAATTGGTAATGGCGAGGATACTGGTAAAATTGTATGTCTGATCATTTAATAATTAACAAAATGGTGTCAAGTAGACTGACCCAATAGCGAGGATGGAACAATATCCAAGAGATAGCGATAAACATTGGCGATGGCAAGAATGCCAGTAAATCTGTGAATGTATCGACTTGATAAGAACGGTCTCAAGTGGAGTGATCCAATGACTCCCACACGCTAATGTTTTTGTAGCGTGTAGTGATAGGTTTTTTTGAAATATCTGAAATATGTTTCAGCCTGAACACGTCATCGTGGCAGTTTAGCTGGGAATCAGTCGAGATGTCTGTTCAGTGCTACTTTCCGCCATCTATTTTCCTCGTTCTGCAAACAGTTTATTTACGGCCCATGTGGTACTACGTAAAAAATGGCGTCAAATATGCTGACGCAAGGCTTGACAACAGAACAATAAAATTTATAAAATAATTTAGAGCTATACAACTAGTCCATAGTGTCTGTCCATATGACAGACGTTGCAGTCAGTAGCGACCATCTGGTAATATTGCTATGATCTTCGTGACCCTCACCACCCCTACAACCGCCAACCCCAAATGTTTAATCCCTGAAAAAATTCTTATGAAAATGTTGAGGAGCCCCTGAAGTGTCAAAGGTTTGGCTATAGTTCCAATTTCTTCTGCCTATATCTCTGCGCCACTGCATTGATTTCAAAAAAATAAAAAGCTGTTTGCTCCATAAAATCGTCATAACCTTGACTGAAAATTTCATGATGATCCTATTGGAATTTTTCGAAATACAGCGGGGCCGACGATTAGCGGACAGACCGACGGAAAAATTACCGTTTTTCGTAATGAATTTACATGTCACATAATATCCAAAGGACATACTCCCATTTTCGATGTTTTCCGGGATTACAATACTTCCTCGCTAGTTTGGTTTATATTTGCCTAACCTACTGCAATCCGAATTCCGGTAGCATGGTTTCTAACTGCAGTCTCGCAAGACAATCTGGATTACAGTTTTAGTACAAGTTGTGACGAAGGAAATATGGCCAAGAATAAAGATGGCATTTAACTGCTTGTTCGCATAACAACGGAATAAACACATCTTCAGTGCTCGTTGATACTGCTGTGCAAGAAGTAAAAGCATCGAGATAGTATCTAAAGAGGCGCTATTGGTTATACAGAACAGTGTGAGGGGACGGAGCCCAGGATGACACATTTGTTTCATATGGATATTGATAGAGATCTGGCTAAAGTATCAGTAGAAGTTTAGCAAAGCCCTACGTTGGCCCTGCTCCTTCCCTTTATAAAATATTAACATGCGAATAGACCACAGTAAGTCAACTACCGCGCATCATCAGGGCACAAGGCAATAAAACACACAAAATAATGATGAAAATAGGGTAAGAATAAGAAATATTTCCAGAAGAACCCGACTAAGTGGTGAAAATGATAAATGTATGTCACCTGAAAATCTTGGACTGCTCCATGATTATAGATATTAGTCTAATACCATAGAGATTTTATGTCAATGGGCATACATGTATGAGCCGAAAATAGTCTGGTGCCTCCAAAGCAGCACCGCAGTAAAGTAGACAACACAAAGCTATTGCAAATCACACATAGTATCTTTATGGAGTATGAACCTTTCAGAAATCGCAATATATTCTACCGATATGTGCCTATTAGTTCCCCGTAGTTCTTTTCTGTGGTGCCATCGCGCTATAGATCTACCAGATCGACCTGCTAGGATTCAGCTTGGTCCAATTATGTACATTGAGAGTAGGACAGTACTACTGCTCTTTAGTTTCTAGTGTAACTATATTGTGAGAAAATCTACCCGAAGAGGCAGCTACCAGTTCTACTAAAATTTACAGCTCAAATCTGATGTACCCACGCTCGCATTAACGTTAGAATGTCAACTGCCTTAAGGGGCCTACAGACACACGAACATGTATTAAGACATGAACGCACGGCGATGTTTGCGCAGTGATACCCGTCGATCTACTTTTAGCTCCACACATAGAGACTAGTGTGTCAGTTTTCTCCACGTCGATGTTGTAGTTTGTCGCCATGTCTAGCGATGATGAGTTAAACTTACTAGCAGTGGCGTGCGTTTGTATTGTGAAAAAAAGAAAACATCAATTGAAAAAGAGACGTCAGCCACGAAGAAAATGGGTTAAAGATTGGCTTTTGAAGCGGGATCAATATTCTCACATCAATTTACTTGAAGAGCTACGATTAGAACCTGATGATTGGCGAAACTACCTCCGGATGGATGAAGATAGTTATATAAAACTCCTAGAGATGGTTTCGCCACTTATTGAAAAACAGAACACACCGATGAGACCCGCTATATCGGTACATGAAAGACTGTCGGCCACAGTGGGGTATTTGGCCACTGGGAGGAATTATGAAGATTTAAAATTTTCTACCCTGATTTCTCCACAGTCATTGTGCAACATAATTCCAGAGACATGCAGCGCTATTTATGTAGTACTGAAGAAAGACTATATGAAGGTGGGTACAGAGTATATTACTTAGTAGTAAAATAAACAAAATAAACACAAACACAAACTCTCAAGTATTCTATTTTTATACATACAACGCTAATCTAATGGAACTCTTATATGTAAATATAAACTGGACCTTAAATGTTAGCTTCACTTAGAGGATTATACGATCCAAAATAAGTTGAAACTGTGGAGCTACCCTCGTTGATTTGTTGAGGATGGCTTTGATGGCACTGGGGCTTAAGTGGCATAGCTGGTAGCAAATAAGTTTGAGCTTGATTTTGTGTGCCTGATATATTTATAGGTTGAGTTGAATTGTAGTTATATTGATTAGGGTAGCAAGCATCAACAACGCTATTACTGGAAAAATTGTTTTGATTCTGTTCATTGTCTCCTGACGAAACAATCCTAGTATTTCTGGACACGTTACCCATTTCAGCCTCAAACAGCAGATCATTTATGAGTTTCTCAGTGTATAATCTGGTTTCTTTTGGGAGTCCTTTCAATTTTGCTGCGACATTTTTCCCAAAAATGGCGAATTGATCGTCATTCTTGGAACGTAATCTTTCTCCTACCGCCGCCAACACGTTGTCTGCTTCTTGGTTATCAGAGTTTGTCTTGCGTTTATTTTTTCCCCGATTTCCAGCTGCAGGCAGCGGTACAATGTTTTCTGGATATTGGTGGACTTGGTACTGAGCTCAGCTCACTCTCTTGACTTTCATTTACATCATATCTAGTTTTATGCAAAAAAATATATATTTTTGATTTTTTTCAGTTCCCAACGACCGAGAATGAATGGAGAAACATTGCAGACGACTTCGAAAAGAGATGCAACTGTCCGAACTGCCTGGGGGCGGTAGATGGAAAACATGTCAATATAAAACCGCCCACCGGAAGTGGTTCATATTTTTATAACTATAAAGGAGCATACAGCCTAGTGTTCTTGGCAGTGGTCAACGCAAATTACGAGTTCATTATGTGTGATTTCGGGATCAACAGCCGCATATCTGATGGAGGAGTTATTGAGTACAACCAGTTTTACCGGAAGCTTAAAGATAGGAAACTCTCCATACCACCTCCAACAAGAACAATGAACAGTAAGGAAGCATTGCCATTTGTTTTTATAGGTGATGAAGCGTTTGCACTCCGCTGTGATTTCTTGAAACCATTTAGCCAGAGAGACTGGGATCATGATAAGAAAATTTTCAATTATTGTCTCTCAAGGGCAAGGATGTAGAGTAGAGAATGCTTTCGGTATACTCTCTGCTCGATTTAGAATATTCCACACAGCTATATCTATTAACTTAAAAGCAATTGACAAAGTAGTGATGGCATGTTGTGTTCTGCATAATTTTCTGAGAAGAAGAACTGCCACTGTGTATGCACCTGATAACAACTTATACAGGAAGAACCATGAAGATGGCACTGTTGAATTAGGCTTGCAACTAAATCAGATGACTAGTTTGCAACCGGGTTACAATAGAAGAGCAAACAAGGATGCACAAGAAGTTAGACAGTTATTTCTGAACTACTTTAATAATGAGGGATCCGTAGCTTGGCAGGAAAGAATGATTTGCTAATTTATGTATTATACCTTCTAAGTACTTAAGTTGAAGTAAAGCGAATCAAAATATCAAGACGATTTTTTATTACCCTCTATATTAATATGTGTACTACTTCATTATTTCTTACATGAAATCAAAAAATGGCATCAAGTAGGTTGACTCCGCAATTCCCACGCATTGATTTTATCGGTTCAAGCATATCCATGTTTTTTATATATATGTGTTATATATTATATACCATCCATAAAATATAATACCTCATTTTCGAAATTATTCGCGATTTGGTTAGGTGGAGGAGCGCGGATTGACAGCTAATGGTTGTCAATCAAGCGAACCTTGCCGTTTGATCACTGCATCAGATTTATGTACTGTTTCTTTTTCTGTACTTACATGAGCAATAAAAGCAATTTATTATTATTATTATTATTATTATTATTACAATACTTCCTCTTTTCCTCTCCAGTTGGCGTGGGAAGTAAAAGTCAAATAAATAAATCAGGCCTTACCTCCAGTTCTAGAGCGTCTTCATTTTCCATTTCTGAATGGCAACTGTCTATTTCACTGTCGCTTCCAACATCTTCAATATTACTAATGGATTGTCTAGGGATTTCCTGATCCTTTATAAATAAAATTAGATCATAATACCATAAATGTGGTATATTTTTTTTTTTTTTTTTTTTTATATCGAAACAGCCGCGCAGGCAGAAGCCTAAATGCCGGAACACCGCGGCTGCTATGATGATCCCAAAGAAATTTTGTTAATACGATTTTTGAACTGCCTAAGGTTAGTAGAACTGGGAAAAGCTTCCTCCCGTAGATTGTTCCACAATCTAGACACCCTCGGGACAAAGGAGCGGTCGTATCGGCCAGTTCTGGATGTACGAAGTTTGACACGGTTAGGATGGGATGCCGAAGTCAGGCGGGTCTGTCTGGCAGGCGCATCGCGCGGCGGCATCATGGAAGAGAGCTCTGAGGAGCAAAGCCCGTTGGTGTAGCGATAGAAAAGAGCTAGATCGCCGACGGCCCGCCGGTGCGAAAGAGTCCCGAGACTGTCTGTTAGAGAAGAGTCATCGATCAGTCGGACCGCCCTCCTCTGGACAGCATCGAGCATGGACAATGTAGTCGGGGCGGCAGCACCCCAAATGTGTGAGCAATACTCGAGGCTAGGCCTTATCTGGGTCTTGTATAGAGTGAGAAGGTCATGCGGAGAAAAGTACTTCTTAGCCCTAAACAAATAGCCTAGCTTTCTCCCAGCAGCTGCAGCTATTGAAGAGATGTGTTCGTGCCAGATCAGGTCCTCGGTGATCTGGACTCCGACCAGCCGAAATGAATGGCTCTTTGGTAGAACTCGACCGTCCATCGAAACTGTATGAGCGCTAGGACGCTTTTTGTTCGTCAAGGTACAGTATTGTGTTTTGGAAGCATTGAACTGTACAAGATTGTTGCGTCCCCAAGCAGTGATAGCCTCCAGGTCTCTTGTCAGAAAGAAGTCGTCGCTAGTCTTCTTTTTTCCAGCTCAGCGGCAGAGATCGGCTTGTCACTCTGAATTCCTGCATGTAGAGTGCTGTCATCAGCGAAGCTGTGGATTGGGTTGATCGTGCAGGAAAGGAGGTCGTTGATATGTAAGAGAAACAGTGTTGGAGCCAAGACCGATCCCTGGGGAACACCCGCGTTGACGTTGTGGGATGAATCTGCTGCAGCACCCGATCTTCTCGACTCTTTAATTTTTCTTAGTTCTCTCCGAAAACTAGCTCGGAGGCTATTAATTTTAGTTTTAACCATTTCTTTGTTGTCATTTTTCTCAACTTCTTGGAGCTTCAGCACCAACACTTTATATGCTTCGTTTTTTTATTGCGATCCATATAGTCTTTTGATTTTACTCGCCACAAACATGGATAGGATTTGTATAGTTCTATGAACTCTGTTATAAACTCTTTGGAAAAACTTCTCAAATTTGCCATATTGACAAATTCAAAACTAAATGAACTTCTAAGTTGACCCCCCTGCTCCTAACAACAGAATACACGAATGCAGTCGCGCCACTGAATTAAGTCTGTGAAAATTAGTACGTTTTGTCTACACACAGGCATACATACACGCGCGTACAAGTCTGTGCAGGCATAAATTCAAGCGAAAACAGAAAGCATGTGCGTCGGTCTTTTAACTAGAGATTTGTCTACACACTGGCGAACATCAACGCGCAAACGTCGACGTGCGTTCATGTCTTAATACATGTTCGTGTGTCTGTAGGCCCCTTTACATGAAACTACTCGCAGTATTCAGATAAACATCCAAGACTCTCAATTGAAAAAGTTATTCATTGATAGCAACGATAAACTAGCTGCCATACAGCCTTCCGTCGTATGCCCTGGTAATAAAATTAGCATAATTTATAGGCATTTTAAGATGTCTTCTAGAATTTAGATACACAAGGATTCATGGAGACTATATACCAGGAGAACCGGCGAAATGATGAAGAAACGACCCCAAAATTTGGCGCCTGACTGAGGTCACAGTGATCGGAGTGTACCAGCTGCTGCGCATGTGATCAATCGTATTGACCAAATCGTTAAACGTTGACGATTCATGAAATAAATAATAATAATATTAACAATAATAATGATAATAATAATAATAATATATTAAAGGCACGAGATCAGCCAAAATTAACTATAAAATGCAAGCCATATGTCAAGAGTATCGGTTAGAAGTAAAAAACCGGGAAAACATCCAGAAATTGACAGAAAGCATGGATGAGCTCCGCCAAAAGGCCAAGGCTAAAGGCGCGAGGCTCAAAAGGTACAACGAAGCCACAAACAGAGCAAAGCAGAACCGCAGTTTCTCATAAAACCAGAAACAGTTCTTCAGTAATCTTACAAGCCCAACTACATCTAATAATTTGTCACAGGCACAGTGTAAAGAACATGATGCTATCGACTACTGGGGTAAAATATGGGGCGATAAGAATGAAGCAGATCTCCAAGCACCATGGCTTAGTCAAATTGAGCAACAGATCGTTGCAGTGCCAGACATGGGTGAGCCAAGAATAGAGACAGCCGATATTAAGAATGTACTCAAGAAAGCAAAGAACTGGAAGGCGCCCGGCCCTGATAAGATTCACAACTACTGGATCAAGTCACTTACTGCCACACATGCGCCACTAGCTAACTGCTTCCGGAGAATCCTTCTAGACCCTTCATCGCTTCCCAATTTCTTAAGTATAGGAATTACCCACTTGCTGCACAAAAAGGGAAGTACAACAGACCCAAGGAATTACAGACCAATTACTTGCCTGTCTGTAATGTACAAGCTTCTGACAGCTGTACTCAATGACAAAATCTAGAATCATTGCGAAATTAATGATATAATATCACCTCTACAAAAAGGATGTGCTCGTGGATCTAGAGGATGTAAGGAGCTACTGACAATGGATTCTGTGATTACGCACCATGTGAGAACTAACCACCGGAACTTTCATGCATGCTATATCGATTTCACGAAGGCATTTGATTCTGTACCTCATAACTAGCTACGCAAGGTTCTGGAACTATATAAGATCCATCCATCGATCAGAGCATTATTATCGCATTCTATAACTTTATGGAAGACACAACTTAGCATCAACGGCAAGATGATAGGCAAACTGAGCATATCCAGAGGGATCTTCCAAGGCGATTCATTGAGCCCAACCTGGTTTTGTTTAGCCTTAAACCCCCTTTCGACGCTACTCGACAACAGCAACGTGGGATACAGAATTAAGAAGAATAGTGCAGTCAGAATTAACCATATATGTTTTACATGGATGACATCAAACTGCTCGCAGAATCAAAGCAGCAGCTAACCTCGTTGATTACCACCGTTAAATTGTTTAGTAATAGCATATGCATGGAATTCGGCTTAGAAAAGTGCGCAACTGTTAATGCCAGCAAAGGACGCATCATTAATAAGGGCGAGATAGTAAATGACATCGAGGAATTGGATGGAGGCGATTCGTATAAATACTCAAACAGCAACTGGGACTAAATCACAGCGAAATCAAAAAGGACTTAATGGAAAAATATAGAAAACGCCTTGCAAAACTGCTAAACACCAAGCTGAATTCCAAAAATATGATATCAGCGATTAATGCATGGGCAGTCCCAGCCCTAATTTATTCTTTTGGTGTCGTTAAATGGAGCAACACCGATCTGGAAGAACTGGACAGGCTAACAAGGAGGTCCATGACAAAGTTTCGTATGCTCCATCCTAACTCTGCTGTGGAGCGGCTCTACCTGCCCCGCAATGAAGGTGGCAGAGGACTAATCAACGTATCCCAGATGTGCCACACACAAATCATGCATCTTCGGGAGTCTTTATTAAACCAAAATAGCGCTCTAGTACAACTAATCAAAGAGGCAGATTGCAACGCAACTCCCCTGTATATGTCACAGTTGCAACAGCCATCCAGATGCAATGCAACAAGAGAAGGGTTGCAATCTTGGAAGAACAAACAATTGCATTGCAGGTATCCGTCTCAAATGGAGAAAGTTGGTATTGACAAAAAAACATCGTTCTCGTTTCTCCAGCGTGGTGTAAGAACCCAGAGACTGAAGGGTTTATCTGTGCTATACAGGATAAGGTTATCCGCACAAGAAATTATGACAAGCATATATTGAAGAACCCTATCACTGATAAGTGCCGTAAGTGCGATACAGTAGGCGAAACAATCAAACATGTCACAGGAGCATGCCCTAACCTGGCCAAAGATGCATACTTAGGCAGACACAACAAAGTAGCTGCAATAATACACCAGCTAATCGCACACAAAGAAGGTCTAATAAAAGCAAAGGTGCCCTACTACAAATATCACCCTGTGTCCGTTCTAGAAAATCAGAACCTATTGATGTATTGGGACCGCCCAATAACCACTGATAGGCGCATAGAGCATAATCGACCTGATTTAGTCCTTATAGGCAAACAGAAACAAACGGGAATCATAATCGATATTGCGGTTCCACTTACGCATAATCTTAAGTCCGTGGAAACTGAGAAATGCTCCAAATATCAAGACCTCAAAATAGAATTAGCACGGATGTGGAAGTTAAAAGAAGTAATGATTATTCCCATCATCATATCAGTGGAAGGGGTGGCCACGAACGCTTTGTCGGAGAATTTGAAAGTCTTGAACCTTCCAAAGGGCACATGTATACAACTGCAGAAGGCAGTGATCCTCGACACTTGTCGGATTACAAGAAAGTTTTTATCGATATAGGAAATTGAGGGCGGGTCATGATGAATTTCATTCCCACCCAGAGCCACCATCTATAAACATCATTCGAGGCGGCCCAGATACTACTAGCTTAAGCTGTGAAAACTCAGGATAATAATAATAATGTGTTTATTACAATACGTTAATACGTTATCAAGATCTATATTATTTTTATACGATGCTTCAAGTAGGTTGGATTCATTGACACGAAATGTTAGTTGTCTATCGTCAGCATACATTTGAATGCAACAATGTTCTACGCACTCATGCAGATCGAGTATGTATACTAGGAATAAAAGGGATCCCAGTACTGAACTCTGTGGAACTCCTGACGACAGATACCGTGCATCAGAAGTTCCTCAGTGTTTTCACTTTTTGGGTACGATCAGTAACGTACGATCTGAAGAAATTCAAAGGAACTTCCGACATGCCATAATATTTTAGCTTACTCAAAAGAATATTACGATTGACCGTATCGTAAGCCTTGGAAAAATCAAGCATGACCAACAGCGTGCCAGATTTGTTGTCAAGGTTGTAAAGTATCTAACCTGCAAGACGTAGTAGTCCAGTACTCGTACTGTGACCTACACGAAAACCAGATTGGTGTACTGGAAAGAATTATTAGCAAAATACTCAACAAGCTGTTGGTATCCTATATTCTCGAAGACTTTAGACAAGAAATATAAACCACTTATAGGTCTAAGATCGGCATGTCCAGTCGGATTATTACTTTTGGCCAGAGGTGTGACTATTGCTTTCTTCCAGTTGGATGGAAAAACGCCCCTCTCCAAACAAATATTAATAATATGCGTGATGTGATCAAGTATTTCAGGCAGGCATGAGCCTAGCATAGTTAGAGTGATGCCATCACAACCCGCTGCTTCAGACTTGAGAGACAAGACTGTATCCTATAACTTCACGAGGGGTGACCAGACGAAAGTGAAATGATGACACGTCGGGATCAAAGCGTCTGTTACTGTGGCTGTTGACAGTAGATTGTACTACTATGAGGTTTTGATCGGCAGGCAAAAAAGTACTTAAAAAGTATTCGTTGACTTCACGGGGATCTAGCAGATTAAACGGTACATCAAGACGTTTCTGTTGACAGACATTCATAGATCTAAGTGTTTTCCATGCAGATCGTGTACTAATATCACTATATCTAGAAAGGTCGGCCCTCTTCTCCCTACGGAAGGAAGTAAGTGAGTAATTCCGCATATCTTTGTACGTAGACCTGTTCACATCAAATGTGTCATGACGAAAATTCAAGAGAGCTTTATCGCGTTCCTTAAAAATGCGTCTCAGTTTCGATGTTATCCATGGAGCAGCCGGTTTTGTTACACGAGCAGTTCGTAATGGCGCGTGGATATCATATATTTTTATTATGCAACTAGATAGACAGCTTACTTTGTCATCAACATCCATAAAGTAAAAGATATGATCAAGTCCAGCATGAAGTAAGTCGTCCTTGAAATTAATAACATCAATTTTTTTTATTGGGTTCAAATTTAGGAAGCTTCAGAGCAACAGAACAGAAAACTAACTTGTGGTCGGAAACAAGATCAACATTAAGAACTCCTGATTTTACAACACTGTTTGAAATACTAGAAAAAATGGGGTCTATCAGAGTTGAGCTGAACTGAGTTACACGAGTCGGTTCATTTATTAACTGATCAAAATTGAAGCTGTCGAAACAGTTGCTCAAAGGATTGTCATGATTTAAAGGGTCAACATTTATGTCACCAAGAATTATATAATGATATTGAGGTACGAAGAAAGAAAGCATATCATCAATGGTATTAATGCTATCTGTAAGTGAAGTATGAGGAGGGCGATACAAGACGACAATACGAGTAGGGTAGAGTTGCCCAACCTGAGTTCGCAGCATAGCAATTCTAAGGAAGAGTCACTTAAAAAATCAAGGGTGTCAATAACGGTAATGTTGAAACTATTTCTTATATAGAAGCCCCCCCCTCCACCCCTACCCAAACGATCTCTACGGAAAAGCTGGTAGGCTTCTATATAAATATACAGCTTGTCTAGGAATGTTTTCATTAAGCCACGTTTCGGTAATGCATATAACATCGAATTTCTTTGGAATCAATCCACAAAAACAGTCGAAAGCATCAGTCAAGGACCGCACATTGAGATGACAAATATTCAAAACTTTGCCATAGTCAATTCTAGATTTCAGTTCAGCATATTTCTTTAAAAAACATGGACATTGTCTGTCAGATGCAGCATGATCGACTGAATATAATACTCGATTATTTCAAAGAAAAGGTCAATTTTACGATATTGTCACGACATTTATATGGCGAATCTGTCAAAGCACAGCGTTGTCAAATGGGTCGGACAGAATCTCTCCAGAACAAGCACGAAAATTCCTCAGAATTTTTGGTTCAAAGAACGGGGAGCTGCTTTCTATCTGCGAAACGTATGATATCCTCCAGAAAATCCTCCAACGTGGTAACCCTGTCTAAGCACCGCTGGTACTCAAGGCGTCAAGTCTCATGGTCGTTTTAAAGGTACGTACAGCATTGCATCGCTTCTCCTCAGCAGCACTAAGAAAACCTTCTGATGATCTTTCCTATCTTTTTAGTGGTGAAACATCATGTGTTGTTTTCAAACGCAGTAAATATTCTGCAGCATGTGTTTTACGCACCATTGGGGAAATTATACAAAAGCAGCACCATCAAACAAGTATGCAATTGAGCCGAAAATGAGGTCTGTTCTTATATTCATGCGTGTTGTGTGGTCTAGCTTTGTGGAAAAGTTTCTCACTTGTAGCTAATGCGCTTAGCGATGCCATTTCACGTGGCTTCAAGACCTAAAGAGAAGCTATACCAATAGACCAATACAGGACAGAAAAGGTGAATGAAATTAGAATGGGATAGAGATATAAAATAACCAAAAAAAACATGGCATCCATTCTACAGCTGACGGAGTCCAGGCAGGTGTTGTTCTTATTTAATCAGAATTAATTGGGGTGTTGCCAAATAAATAATAATTTTTTGATGAATTCATTGTCCATCAATTGTAGCATGCTTTGTTCAAATTTAACACACATTTATTCATAATTAGGATATTTATCTGTGCGATCACACCTTTCTCAAGAAGCTCCGAAATGTTTTTTGATGTAACAGAGATGGCAGTATCATCAGCAAATAGTATATAATTTCCATCTTTGTGGCTCGGCAGATCATTGATATATATTAGAAATAAAATCGACCCAAGAACTGAGCCCTGGGGTACACCGTGTTCAATATGCTTTTCATCTGACGTTTTAATTCCGATTTTTACTAACTGTTTTGTATTTGTTAAATACGAATTAATTAGGCTGCAAGAGGCTGTTCCGAAGTTATACATACTGAGCTTTCTGATCAAGATGGTATGTGATACACAGTCAAATGCCTTGCTCAAATCACAGAATATGGTCTGCAAGAATTCTTTTTCTTCAAAAGCGTCAATTATGTCGTCGACCAACTCCAAAACTGCGAAGGTCGTGTTTTTTTAGATCGAAATCCAAACTGGTTCAAATAGAACATATTATTAGTTTCAAAATGTAAGACCATTTGTCTCACCAAGCATTTTTCATAAATTTTGCTGAGAATAGGAAGTAATGATATTGGGCGATAGCTTGCGATATCCCCAGTATCGCCATTTTTGAAAACCGGTATCACAACTACACGTTTTAAGCAGTCCGGAAATATGCCACTCTCAATGCAAATATTTATTAATTTGGTTAGAAGCGTTATGATTTGATTTTTTATCATTTTTATCAAAAGTGTGCTCATGTCATAAATATCTTTAGAGTTCTTTCTTTTAAGAGAATTGATAGCATCTCTGACGTAATTAAATGATACTTTTTTAAAGTTGAAGCGGCGCATTGGTGGAAGTATATTACTTTATGGATGTAGCTCTCCTGCATCCAAGTTTTCTAACAGTTTATTCGCAATGGTGCAGAAAAAGTCGTTGAATTCATTTGGTTCTGTTGACGTATTCATACCAGTGCTTGTATTTTTGTTTTTCCTAACAATTTCCCACATAGTCTTCATTGGGCTGTTAGACCTTTTAATGATTTGTTCATTATAATTTTTTTTCGTTGCATTTATTTTTTGTTTATATTTTTTCTTAAAGCTATTTAGTCTTTTTTCTGAGGTCGCTATTAAACCAGTTTGCATTGTATGTCAAATCACATCTACTAGGCAGTACTTTTTCTGGGAATGCTTTATATATACAAGTTTGCAAGTTATCAATGAATATTTCAAATTTTTGTGAACAGTCCAAAGAACAGTCCTGAATGAAATCCCACTTCAAATTGTCTACAATCTTAAACATTATAATATTCCGATATTATATAGTGTAGCTTGTGTGGACCAATAACAAAAAGGATTGTTTGTCAAAAAAAAGGCGACGAAGTATTGATGACTCTTAGAAAAGCTTCAAAATAAATCTGTACTAGTGGAAGTAAACGGAAAAATATTCTGCCAGGCATTCTTCCCTGCTGCGATATACTCAATTCATTGCACTTTCAATATAAACAGCAAACGTATGTTTGTGTTGTCATGTAATTATGAATCACCCTGTGAACAGCGGCATATTTTACAAGTAAGGGGCTTAAAGTTGTCAACAATATTTATAAGTAGCTTTTTTGGGTATATAAAATATCAGACCGCTTACAGATTAAAAACTCGCCCTGTATATAGAAGTATCCTAGCTGAGGAGTCAGAAGTGTCAGGCTTGATTGCATTGGTTATCATTATGCTGGTGGTTTGCTCTCATTTTTTTCGGCAACACAGACACATACATTCCTGTGATTAACTGAATGTTGTGTTTGCCTGGTGTTGCAGTGAAAATGCAATGGATTGAGAATATCGCAGTCGCGAAGGATGCATTTAAAAGTAAATATACTTCCAACAATACAAATTTACTTTATAGCTTTTCCAAAAATAGATAGTCATCAATACGTCGTTGCTTGTTTTGGATAAACATACTCCTTTTTCCTATTGGTTCACACAAACTTAGATAATATTAGATTATAATTATTACGATTGCAAAGGATATCTTCAGCAGCTGGCAGGGTACGCGTCTACACCGGATGCTGCTAAGCACTAAAACCTTTCATCGTTGTACTAGATGTGATTTTCTTCGCCGAAATGGCGGACGTTTTTGATAATGGAAGGAGAGTTTCATAGATGATTGTTATCTGTGCTGGTAGCTTGGCAGGATTGCATCAGGAGATGCCGAGTCACCTATGAGCGAATCGCCAAACTGAGGGCGCTTCGCTATAGATCACTGCATTTTTGTTGTACCATATATCAGTAATGCAGGAAATAACCAGGGCCAATGGAATCCACCGGTCAATTATAAAGGTATTGCGCGAAGGTTGGTATAACTACCCTTTGACGAAACAATCACTCACAATCTAAAAATATAAGCAGCAATGGAATCGGATTGTACGTGAATCGTACTCCATACGGTTCAGTATGGCAAAAATTATGGATTTACCTGCATTTCACTTAAATATTATAGGAACTAAACGGATCCATCTGTAAATATTTCAGTCACGTTTCAACGCTGCCAGGCTTCTTACAGCCAGCTTAGACAATTCTATAGTTTCTACCGAGGCAACTGTTTCATAAAGAGACTGTGGATTTCTTCTAAATTGTGAGGGAACGCTTTAATGTGTTGCAGGTTTGGGATGGTTACCTTATTAACTTCTTCTTTAAATTTATTTTCATAAAAACTGACATAATATTGGAAATAATATCAAGTCGGAGAGGATTGGTCGATTTTTCTATATTTTATTCTTCTGTGGTCGCTGATTGGATTTTGTGATGGTCTGTAGTCGTATATGCTTTAATCATGACCTTATTATTTATTTTAAACACTATCCGGAAATTTCCAAATTTTTTGGTTAATTTTTTAAACTTATTTCTACAGGTGTTTCAGTTTATCGTTTCATAACTTTAGGATTCGATAGAACTTTTAAAATTAATGCATAAAGTCTATATAAACATGGGTCGAAAAATGCGTGGCTTCCGAAATACAGGGTGTTTAAATTTACTTTCTAAGATAGTTTCTTTTAAATATTTCGAACAATATTTGATGTATAACAGTGAAAATTGGTATACAAGGGTTTTTTGGTACGACAAAACGAACCATGGGCATAGTTTTACTATAGCCGCTAGAGGGCGCTCTCTACTGTACCTGTAGTGTATTAAAATGACCGAAAAATTTTTCTTAGTGCAATGTTTTGCTTTTTGAATAAAAAAACTGATTCTTCGCACTTTTCAACATAAAAAAGCTCTCCTGTGAGTTTTCGTTATAGTTAGCCGTTTTGAGATATTTCGATTTTTAAGGTTCGATGCATTTTTAATTATTTGTGGGAAAATAATATTTTTTTTTACATTTTCGATTTGGGCATTACAAGTAATTAAGATTATCGTTTAGATTGTGTTTTTAAACACAGCAATAATTCCTAACTCCAAATAAACACAAAAACCAGAATATTAATTTGTTTAATTTTCCAATATTATTTTTAACAAATTAAGTTAATTATTTACAACTAAAATGCTATTGCAATTGTTCAATACACAATTCACATCTACGAATGATCGAACGTGGTATAGCATTATTCAAATAAGGCCTTATTTCATCACATGCATTCCTGATTCTGTCTATTAGCATATCTCTTGTGGTTACGGGAGTCTGGTACACTTTTTCTTTTAGAAATCCCCACACAAAGAAATCTAATGGATTTAGGTCAGGGGATCGTGGAGGCCAGGCGACTGGTCCTCCACGGCCGATCCATGTTTCTGGATAATTTTCGTCCAGCCAGTTTCTAACTATTCTCGAATAATGAGATGGACAACCATCAAGCTGGCAAGCAGGCAAAAGGTAAGGTCCAACTAGTCGATTACGGTAGATACCAATCCACATGTTCACACTAAATTCATGGTGAAGATTTCTTTCCCGAATTGTATACGGATTTTCATGCGACCAAATATGTTGATTATGAAAATTTACCACTCCACGTCTAGTGAAGCATGACTCATCGGTCCATAAAACGTTACTTAAAAACTCCCTATTATTATCAGTTCTATCAAGAATCCACTGACAAAATGTGATTCTTCGTTCTCCGTCCCCTGGCTGTAGTCCTTGTACAGGTTGCAAATGGTAAGGACGTCTATGGTCATTTCTAAGAACACGGTGAACATGGCTTGCTGAAATTCCCAAGGCACCAGAAACTCTCCTAACACTTGTGGTCGGATCTCTACCAAACTCACGCAGAATCATACGGGTAAATATGCACTGACGAACATTTATGTTTTGATCCCTTTGGAGATTTCCAAAACCATTTTCGATTATTTGGCGATGCACTCTCACAAATACTGAGCGAGTTGGATGTCGTCTGTTTGGAAATCTTCGTGCGTATTCTCTGGCTGCTTCTGCTGCGTTTCCATTTACAAAGCCATATACAAAACGAATATTCGTTAACTCCTGATTGGAGAATAAAAATGGCATTTTTATAAAACTTACAAAAAAAAAACAGGTAAAAGAAACTAAATTTCGTGCATTCACAATTGCAAAAAAGGTTTCAACAGACCACAAAACTAACTGTCAACTAACTGACGTTTAACCTTATTCTGCTTTCAATTTCAAAAATATTTGCAGGCACAGCCTACTTCTAAAAGTTATCGAGATACTGACTTTTTAACGTTATTTTATCATAAATAATTAAAAATGCATCGAACCTTAAAAATAGAAATATCTCAAAAACGGCAAACTATAACGAAAATTCACAAGAGAGCTTTTTTATGTTGAAAAGTGCGAGGAATCAGTTTTTTATTCAAAAAAACAAAAAATTGCACTAAGAAATTTTTTTCGGTCATTTTAATACACTACAGGTACAGTAGAGAGCGCCCTCTAGCGGCTACAGTAAACTATGCCCATGGTTCGTTTTGTCGAACCAAAAATACCTTGTATACCAATTTTCACTGTTATACATCGAATATTCGAAATATTTAAAAAAAAATAATTTAGAAAGTAAATTTAAACACCCTGTATTTCGGAAGCCACGCATTTTTTGACCCATGCAATTTTAAAAGTTCTATCGAACTTTAAAGTTATGCAACAATAAACTGAAACACCCTGAATACTTCCTCGAGAAGATATCAAGTCCAAATTCCATTTCCACATCAGATTAAAGTGTATTATGGCATGAGCCCATTGTTTAAAAGAAAACTTGTTTCTTTAGACGATGTTATTGATAACTTTTTTACTAAACTGACTGTGACTCGTTTTGGATAGCTCATGACATGTGAGCAACATTCGAGAACTGGAAAAATCTATTCGACCACGCCCTCCATTCGCTCCACCCTCTTAGCGCTGCCAATCTGTCAAGATCTCGCTGTACCCAGCCTGGTTGCTAGACTATTTTAAACAAGCAAACTTCAGAAGCCGGCGATCGAGATTAGAATAGATCTTATCTTTTCCTGAAGATGCTAACGTAGAAAAACACGTGTCCGGTATTAAAAAACTGGTTTGGCGTTAGCCAAAACTCTGTAATAGCCGTAGCCGCCACGCCAAAAAAAACGACATTACATAAACATTATAATATCGCCAATTTAATTTATGTCATTCCAAGCACCGACAAAGTTCTAATTGTTATACGTTTCAAACATTCCGTACCGTTGATTTCGCAGCCAGCATGCGAAACTTCAGCACTCCAAACACAATAAACAGAAAATGACAAAACCAAACAAACCATATTCATAACTGTAGCAGCTGTGAATGTATTGAACTTTCCAAGAATATCTAAAACCCTGAAATACATATTAAAAGGCGAATACATTATGTTAATTTTATATCGATGTTAGGTTGTGATACAGACACAGACCAGTTGAATGGCAGCAAGTTTGCTTGTTCACCGCAGGCAGATGGTTGTTTCAGAAATAAACAATTCGGAAGAAACGGGGATCTGCGATGTTCTCATTTATGGATATGTTTATGATAGTTGTACGAGGAGACAATGGAATGTCGTTGACAGAATGCACGGGTTGGGATGTCTGTTTTAGTTCTCAAGCACACTGACGGGGAAGTATGGTATTGTACCTGACATGAAAAAATGTCACTCGTTTCCGTCCACCTGTCTGTCTGTCTATTCCCTGCTCTTTGTTCCTCTTATAAGAAGCGCTCAGATTTTGATGAAATGAAAGAGGAGCTAACTTGTGCTGAACACAATATTTTGTGAAATGTCGACAACATTGCGTGGGAAGTACTGAGACCACCTACGTGACACCATTTTTTTGATACCGATGTAAGAGACGACCAGGAAGACATCGAACGGTATGGCTGAAAAACCAGCGGCAGTGATTTGGTCAAACAACAAACTCACTTTTTAGAGCTACCGTTATCAAAATTATTATAACAATGCCCAATAAATGGATAAAGTATACGAAGAAGAGTGTTCGAGGCAAGGCTTAAATAGCGAGGTGTCGTGTCCTAGAAAGCACATTAAGGTACCTTGTTGGTCCGATCTTTGAACTACCCAAGGTTGATAAGATTGGGGAAAATGTTTCCTGAAAGGTTGTTAAACCTTTTCGATACCCATAGAAGAAGGAAGATCATGCTGACGAGCTTCCGATGTAACGAGTTCGAGGAGCAGAAGTCTGCCATGTGGTAGGCCTTGAACGGAATGGCATCGTAATGAGAAAGCTCAGAGGGGTGATGTCCGTTGGCATATCAGCTTTGCTGATGATAGCACCCTACATGGAGCAATTGAGAATGACAAGCCGATCTCTGTCGATGAGCTGGTTATCACCGTTGGGAGACAACAATCTGCATCTACAGTTTAATGCTTCCAAAACACAACAAGTCGCGCCTCAACTCTCATTCGGTTTTGATGGATGGCAGATGACTACCAATTAGCCAGTTGGACTTCAGGTCACCGAGGACTTGCTCTGGTATGAAGACATCTCGTCAATAGGAGCAGCTGCTGGAAAAAAGCTAGGCTATTTATTGAGGTCCAGAAAGTTCTTTTCCCAACATAACCTCCAGATAAGTCTGAGCCTAAAGGTCTCCTCATATATTTGGGGTGTTGTCGCACCTACATTATCCAAGCTCGATCCCTTCAAAAGACTTTCCGACTGATCGAGGACTCTTCTTCTTCTTCTTCGAGCAGTTCGCGATCTAGCTCTCTTTTTACCGCTATGTCAACGGACTTTGCTCCTCAGAGCTCTCCTCCATGCTGCCTCCGCGCGATGTGCCTACAAAACAGACCCACCTGACTGGCAGCACCATAGACATGCGAACAGTATTCCAGGTCCTGTCTCACCTATACCTCGTATGAAGTGAAGATGTTACACGGTCGTAAGTACTCGCTGGCTCTAAGCATATACCCTTATCATCAACTCTTGATCGGATATATCGTGCATGAAAGAACGTAATTAATGTTTAAAACAATAGCTAAAACAATGTTAGAGTTAAAAATGATTCTTGAGGGCACCCAGGTTGAAATTGGAAATAACGCGAACCTCCACTAGCGACTTTTAAGCTTCAAAAGCACTTTTGACTTGTTCAAATATGTGTGAGCACCATCGCGTTTAAAATACACATGGATAGTATATGTTGTTATAGTGTGCTCTCATTAGAGTCACACCGTACTCCATTTACTGATAGATGAGAACATCTCACGTCTCACCTAACTGCTGCTGCAGATTCCAGATCAAAAATAAACAATTCGAAAGATTCAACCCTCTGCTACGATCTCATTTATGGTAGAAATGTGGGACTGTACATTTTAAAACGGTGTAGTGTTTATTTCCCAGCGGGTAAGCAAGCGTACTTTTATTTTTTTAATGAGAACGTGTATCTACTGTTTACCTCACATGTTACGTTTGATCGTATCGCCGAAGTCTGCTTTATTTCCCTTTTTTCTTGTTGAAAAAAGCATTCCAGTGGGGTTTACTTTTAGTCGCGTATATATAGTCGTAAATGCTTTTCAGTTTATGCAGCGACCTAGATGGAGCGCCGATATGTGTTTTCCTTCGCGCTGTATGAACTACCTGAATATACAAACAGGTAGATATTCGTTTCACGACGACAGGGAATCAAACAAAGTTAAACAAAGTTATTGCATGTTAGTTCAATTTGAGCAAATCGAAAAAAGTAAAATCATGCAGTGCATTCATACATTGATACGAACCCGTGCCATTCTTCCAGCTTTTAGCCTTACAAAAGAACTTTCTCTACGACAGGGAATCAAACAAAGTTCAACAAAGCTGCTGCTACTTGGTTAAATTTCAGCAAAGGGAAAAGCGTCGTCATACCGTTCATACACTGTGATATGTTTCCAGGTTTTAGCCTTACAGGGGGGCTTCCCCTACGACAGCGAATCAAACAAATATTTCGCATCAGAATCGAGCCATTGTAAATCGCGTACTGCTGCTATTAGTTGGAACCGTTGCAGTTCCCGTTCAGTTCAATCAGGCTAGCAGACCCCTTTGCATTCTGCCAGAATCATCAGCCATTTATCGGCCCTGCTATTGAACGGGAACTGCGACGGTTCCAACTAATAGCAGCGGTACGCGATTTACATTCTGGTGCGACAGATGGAGCTTGGCGCTATCTCACGATGATGAACCGCACCTCCGGTGTAGAGGATCAATGTGATGCTTTCGCTTGTTCGTCCAGAGATAAGAGGCCAAGCCTATACCATGCTGATGAGTAGCTAAGAAGCACGAAACAGCTGCCCAGGGGATGTCTTCTTTTCTTGGTCGGACAGACGAAGGCATCTCATTTTATTTTGACCTGAATCAAACAAAGTCAAAGCATGTTGCTTCAATTTGAACAAATGGAGAAGTGGAATCATATAGTACAATCACACAGTGAAATGAACCTATGACATTCTTCGAGATTTTAGCATCAGAGAGAGCCTATTTCTACGACAGAGAATCAACCAAAGTCAAATATGTTGGTGCTTTTTGAACAAATGAGAAAAGCGGTATCAGATGGAGTCATTCGGGACATTCATGCACTGACGTAAACCCGTTACTCCTTCCAGCTATGTATACCGAATAGGCCTGTCCGCCCCTCTTAAGATCACTATTTTTTATGTGAAAAGCCTCAGTTTTCTTGTGAAAATTTGTCTCGGGATCTGGAAGAACACTGCATGGCAAGAGTTAATTTTGATTGACAAATCTAATACTTGCGTTGCTGTTCTCTGCCGTCTACTGTTGTCTTTCCGTGTTAATAAAGTCATGGTTACAAGGAACAATTCAAACGATGCATCCACGGAACAGCTAATAAACAAGTGTTTCCTAGCTAGGAGGAGAAGTTGATATAAAGTTCGACGAAAAATTAACTGATTTGGCGAAATCGCTGGATGACCTGAAATGACCAATCTCCAATGATACCAATCAGATAGTAATTTTAGACTTCAAAGTATATTTCTTTAAATAGATGTGCAAGAAAAATACTTTGCAAATTATCGGTCTGGAGGAGCTACCTGATCAGAATCTAGTACAAGTAGTCAAACTTGTCCCTGTATGAGTATTTGGTTGTAAAGTGCAATAATGATGATTGTGATACTGTATTTCATGTAGGCAACGGTAGTAGCCAAAACGCCCATAAAGCTAGAACGATGTTACTGACACTCGCATCTAATCTCAAGAAATCAAAGTTATATATATATATATTGATATATAAATATTTGTTTCAGATGATCTATGTTTTGTTTCGTCAGGCGAAGGGGAAGTATTGTGCCAAAAATGCCTGGTCGTCTGGAAGGAAAATTTATGTGAACAACGATGGTAGAAAGACGATTTTGAAAAATGTTTAAGACTTCTAATTTATCGACACCAAACACTGTGTGTTGTACGACAAAACTGGTATTTGCGGTACCTTTGCAACTTTTGTATCTTCTCTCAATTCCCTAGAAGGTTGTATATAAATACATCAATTTCTATTCTTGGATACTAGGGAATAACTATGTATTCTTTTTCTCTTTAGAGGAAACAATATTTCAATCGTCTTATTTTTCGCTCGATATTAATATGATTATTATCCTAGTTTTTATTACCAGTTCCCTGTATAGGAGTAACAGAATAAGTTCTTTCCTTTCTTTGGTATTTATTGCTGTTGTTTATATATCCTGCCTATGCCTCGAACATATTTCTACAGCACATACATTTTACCAGGGAATTATATTTGTCAATTTGCTATATGTGATTTTGCAACTATGTCTAATAAAAGTAAGCAGGCGTTTTAAGTGATATTTTTATATGAAGTTCTACTGAGAAGAGCGACTTATTTGGTTTAATACTGATTATATTGAATTTTGTATAATTTATTATGTATATGTGTATATGCGAACATGTCTTTGCCATCGGGGGCTGCGTGAAACAACAATTTTCCCCCAGATATTCACTCGCCACTTAGAATGAAACGATGTCCAAATAAAGATACACACACACTACTACTACACCATTTGGCCTCCAAAAATGGCAAAACTGAAAAAAAGTTGGAATATGTGAGTTTAATTTGACAATAAAGAAAAATTAAATAGGTTCACTTCGCACACCCATACCAAAGAGTCACATACCTACACTAACGCGAACCTTCTTCTATCCTTTAACTTCCCAGAGAGGCTTTGTGTATAGATGCCGGGCCTCCATTTAAGTTGTAAGATATCCGTTGTGGTTGATGTGACTTCCTCTCCCTCCCATACTACTGTGTATCTAACGAAGCTACAAAGTAATCGTAAACAGTGGTTGATTCGTGATCAACGCGTGATCGGTAACCATGGCGCTCTGTCGGCCTCTTCCTGATTGGCTTGTAGCGACGAGCCTCCAGACAAAGTCGCACGGTTGCCACGCTCGGCGAGTTTTCGCCAGAGTGGTTGATCACATTCGCATGGATCACAAATCAATCTGTTGGTGCAATACGTGCAATAACTGTTGTAAAGGACATTATATAACAATAAATGGCATCACAAAGGTATATTCCAATTTGATCTGCAGCAAATTATGAACGGCATATACGGAGATGCGAAAACAAGCTCAAAAAGGTGAAGAAAATTTTTGTGCAATCTTTATAGTTAAATTTTTCCTAAGAGATAGCATCAGTGAGGGAATTTTTTTCTATTGTCTTATTTTTCACATTAATGCGATGTCGAGGTATGTGGCCCTATCGCAATTGAAAATAAGGTTTCGATAATCCTTCCATAAAGTTTCGATGAGTACATCTGAAATAACCTTGAGATATTCTTCAGGGAAATACAAAAATCTCCTTTTGTGTTTTTTTTGTGCAGATTTATCTATTAAAATCCTATCCGCAATCTATTTTCCGTGCACACACCTTCAACCGAATGTATGCCATATATGATATTACCGTTTCCAACTTTCACCAAGGTTAATAGGAACCATAACAGCTCCCTACCCTTCCCCCCTATAAGAATATCGATTTGTAGCCTCACATTTCAAGGCGATTTCTGACAATTTTCCCAATAAAACATGATCATTGTGACATTAAGCCTGGCAACGCTGCATAGTAGAGGGAACTCTCAGCGTCACGTTGATGGTTCGTCACCACGCACAGGATTGTAATCAGTTACGGATACCCGTTTATGAGCGCTAACGTTTTATGCACGTCCTGACTTGATTTTTCTTGCGGAAATTTAATATTAGTCTAAAATGCCTGACACAGATACAGCTGATGAAGTGGTTGAAATCAGCTTAACGTCACCCAGAAAAGGGGCTAAAAAGCTTCGTCTTAGCGCAGGTGAAAAACAAATTATTCTAAATATCTACAAGAACCAGATGCAAGAGAATAGTGGATTGGCTATAGAAAATATCGTATGTAAGGTTGCTGAAATTTCTGGAGTAGGTCGATCAAGTGTTTACAAAATCTTGAAGGAATATAGACAAAATCACTCACTATCTGAGCCAAAAACATATCCAGCGAGAAAAAAAATCATCGAAAAAATAGATGACTTTGACAAAAGTGCCATTAGAAGAAAAGTACATCACTTTTTCTTCAGGAATGAAATACCTACAATAGATAAAATATTGAAGCAAGTGAATGATGATGAGGACCTGCCAAATTTTAAAATATCTACGTTAAATAAGCTGTTGAAAGAACTAGACTTTCGATTTTTGAAAAGAGGAAGGAATAGTTTATTGATAGAAAAGGAGGAAATTGTTATCTGGAGGAGAGAATACCTTAGAAAAATTAGGCAATTCCGCGCTGAAGGAAGAAAAATTTATTATTTAGACGAAACATGGGTGAACGCGGGGCATACGCAGGGAAATGTTTGGGTAGACAGATCTGTGAGGTCCTCAAGGCAGGCTTTTTTAGATGGCCTTTCGACGGGATTGAAAAATCCTGCAGGTAAGTTTCGAAGTATATGAACTTTTTTGGATGCAGATAATTAATTTTTTGATCGAATCAATGATTTGGAAGCTCCGAACTCAGTTTTGCTATCTCATCCAAGTTTCTGAGTATTTCCTTCACCCAAAAACTAATCTAAGACCCTATCCTACACTAACCTAAAAAGAGTAAGTTGCTTAATTTCGTCATTTAGTGCGCTCGCTGAGAAGTAAAATAACTAATTAGTTTCAGGCAAGGGAAAACGCCTGATCATTTGCCACATAGCTGGGGTAGATGGATTTGTTCCTGAAGCATTGTGGGCATTTGAATCCAAAAAAACTGAAGACTATCACGAAGAAATGGATGGTAACTCATTTGAAAACTGGTTCAAAAAAATGTTGCCGACACTTGATGATAACGCAATTATTGTGATGGATAATGCCCCGTACCACTCCAGAAAATTGGAAAAAATTCCAACAATGGCCACCAAAAAGGCAGACATTCAACAGTGGCTTGTCTCAAAGAAGATCGACTTCGACCAAACAATGGTCAAAGCTGAGCTGATAAATATAGTCAAGCGACATAAGTATAAATATGATTTAAAAATTGTTGACGAAATGGCCAAAAACCAAAATAAAACGATTCTCAGGCTGCCTCCCTATCACTGCGAACTGAATCCTATCGAGTTGATTTGGGCCGACATCAAGCAATACGTGGCGTCAAATAACAGCACTTTTAAGTTTTCTGACCTTAAAAAACTGTTTGACGTTGCTGTCGATAGAATTACGCCAGCAAAATGGAGAACATGTATTGACCATGTCCAAGAGAAGGTTGAAACCAAAATGTGGGATATGGACAATATCATTGACACCCAAGTTGAACCCCTTATAATTGACATCAACAATTCTGATGATTCAAGCTCCTCGGAATACAGCATATAAATCGATTGATACCATTAAGACTGGCAGTTTAACGGCCTTTTTGGCAAGACAGGTAAGTTCATTATAGACTGCAATCAAAGTGTAAGTTTCTAGTTATTAATGTGGAAATTCCAAATTTATAATTACACAAAATTAGGGTTAATTTAGGAGTTCCAAAGCATAATAGTGCCATTTTGACCTTCTTCCTATTTCTCATGTAAATTTTAATAGCAATCAAACTAACAAACTTTATGGAGTCTGTAATAAACTTTTGTACTACTACTACTACGTCTGTAGTGTCTATTTGCTCAAAAAAATTTGCTCTGCATTGTGAATAGAAGGTTGATTTGTAAATATTATTGGGTATATATGTAAGTTAATAATAAAATATGAACAATTTCAATTGAGATGGTCCACAAGTTTTTTTCGTGTGCGTTTTAGTAACATTTTGCTGAAATGGTGAATACAGAATTTTTTGCACTGATTCCTAATGTCGAAATATGATTAGAAAGGCGTGGTATATTCCTGATAATTTACTATGCTTTTGATAGAATTTACAGCAACACATATCTTGTACGACATTTTTTGATAGATCAGTCACAATAGCTTGATACGGCCCTGTAGCGTCTCCTACGGTTAAGTTCTTGATCACGTGCAATACGGGTGTATATGTTTGATTTTACTTTGTTTCTTCGATGGATACAGTTTAGCAATGATGATACTCCGTAGGGATTATCCTCCTATCTTTGTTCTGTTAAAACATTAATGGCGCTTCCAGCACGATACAGCTGATCTACAAACTTGTGGAACTCGGAACCCAATGCCCAGAAAATATGTTGCTGAGTGCGAGATGGCAGCGCCACCTGGTGGAGTTCGGATTGGAATTCTTGAGTTTGAAGGTGCAATATAAAAATAAACATATTAATGAAAACCAGAAATATTGAGTCGATATGACGCTGGAAAAAATTTGAATATCAAACTGACAAACCTCTTTTGACCAGACAGAAGAGAGAAAGAAATTTGCGTTATATTTGCGCCACTCCCAAGTCTCAGTTGACCCTACGTGACACGATTTTACAAATCAGACCACGCATATATCCGGTCCGGCAATGTTTCCCTTTTTGTCTTCCGCATTCGCGGCAGGCATATTAGTTCTCCCCGCTATGGATTTCCCTGCCGATGAACAGGTACCTCACGAAATTAGGCACCCAAATGAATATTTTTTTCTGGAGTGTGTCCACAGTTAGTAGGACACCATTCGCTTAAACTTCACCTGCAGGGAAAAGCATAGGTTATTTGCTTGAGGCTAGCTACTTCCACAGGCTTCCAGCTTCCAGTTTTGTACAGAGCCCAACCCTGGTATTCTGTACTGCAACTATTCTAACAAGAAGGGGACGCCTTACTTGATTGTACAGATGTTGAAAGAGGGAGGATGCTCAAGCGACAGCAATTAAAGGTTTTAGCATTATAAAGGGAAAACTAAAGTTATCTGATGGCTTGAGTTCAATGTGTATGAGAGAGAAGCGCAAGGGGTATCTATCAACAAATGCTAGAAAGAGATAGAAGCCGGCCGAAGAGCGAAGGTCATCGCCACATTGCCTAGCAAGGTCGTGCAATATGCCGCATTGCCAATAATGTTACACTAGGAAATGTTCGCACAGGCTTGTAAAATAGGGTAGAATACTGTCAAACACAAGAAGGAGGTCAGTTCGAACATCTAATTTAATATTTTGTTTTCATTTTGAGTAGAACTATCTATTCCAGTTTTGATGCGACTTTTAATTTATTTTAAAATTATCTTTGGTTTCCGTCGATGGTGATAAAATCATCACATCCTGAGTTACTGTTACATTTGTAAAATGTAACAAATACCATTACGCAATACGAATTATCACTGCCTGCGTGACGCAGGTGAAAATCACTTCGAAGCAGGACGACACTCCCATACGAGCGCTGGATGGGTACTGACCAAAATCGCTCATCTGTGATCATGGAGGTGGAAACCTTGCCTTGGAATGTATGACATGCACCTTTAATTTTGACCTAGATTGGAGCGCCGTTAGGACCGATCCGGTATCCATCCTGAACAGATTGGGCACAATTCACAATCCAAACGTGGTGAACGCTCTAAATAAATCCGTTATTTGAGCGTAAGAGTGAACAAACGCATATTTTCAACATGCATCTTAATTCGAGGAATTGGTGCAACATATTAGCCATGCGGCAGATTGCCGTGTAAGCGTTGTTAGGCAACGTGGTGATGAGTTTTGGTTGGTTCTTAGTGAATGCAGTCAAAGAACTGTAACTAATGGTACTTCAAAAGGCACCTTCTGTAAAAGCGAACTTCTTAACCAGCTGGTTAACTTACATAAACGCCCTATTTTCGCATATCTCGTCATCTTGCAGGCTACACGTATACAGGATGTTCCTAAATGATATTCTAGTACTCCATGATTCATCAAATAATTTTATGAACACAAGTTTATACGAACATATTCATGCCTCTAAAACATCAAATTTTTAGCTAGAGGACGTTCAACTTTCAAGAAGAAATTGTTTTATTTTGTATCTTCGAAAGTACTATGGATATTATTATTTTTTTACCATGTTACAAGGAGATACAAAGTGATATATATCAGTATAAAAAGTTAAACTGTTGCACCACCAGTGGTGACACCGCAAGTTTGTCTTGTGACTTTTTTTACAAAAAGATTTGGCACGTCACTGATATTTTTAAGCGTGTATATTTCCTGATTTGCTTAATAATTTCGACAAAAAAACCATTTCTTAATATTTTCACCTATGCACCGTATTTGATTAAAATGACAAAATGGTAACTATTACGCAGAAGAAATATCAGCATTGAAAAACATCAGTGACCACCAATTTTCTTTATAAAGGATATCACAATACATGTTTGCAGAACGTCACTGTTCGCGCCATAAGTCAGCACAATGTGCCGTCTATTATCAGGATCGACAGCTGCGAGCTGGGTCACCACTGTGGCCCAGAGATGCCGCCCATTCTGGTGATATGGTGGACACGGTCAGCTCGCCATTTTATGAACCAGTAGTACACCTTTTGGTCATCCAACCACAGATGGCCAACCATGAGCAGCTATAAGTATAATAGAGCTGCTCAGCTTTTATTTGTTGTCCTACCGAGACCAAGCCTAGACCGTGGTGAGGAGTTGTCTAATATCACCAAGCAGCTGTTTGGATGTCTGTGGTCGATCTATTACTAGTTTTTTCTGTTGTGTCACTTTTCACCCTTTTTTAATATGCTGAAACTAAAAATGATGTTTAAACTACTATCAAAGATAAGATTGAGTTAAAAAAAATCAATTAAAATATTTCAGGAATCACATCTTTGAATATAGGTATGCTGTTAAGAAGAGAATTGATTTCAGCAGGAATGCCGAGTTGGTGGGTATAATTTCAAGATTATTACGGGCTACATCTGATTAGCGAAGAAATAACGTACGCTCGACTGTAGGTCAGTATTTAAAGACAACCAAATTTTAACGGTACCGTCAATATTGATCTACGAGTCATGCTTATTTGTTAAAGAAAATACAGATTTATTCCCGCAGCGCAGTGAGACACATCCCTACAATACTAAATGTAATACATATAATCATATTCAAAATTTCAATCTTGGTCTTTATAAAAAGAGTCCGATGTATTTATGTAGTGTCATGTGTAATAAACTACCTTTAGATAATAAGGTGATTACCAGCTTATCTTCCTTTAAAAGTAAGCTTAGGAACACTCTTATATAAAAAAACATACGTATTTTTCATCAACTATACGTCACTTAACAATAGAGAGGATGAAATTTTAGAAGAAAGCGACGCCGGTGGCACTAGTGCTGCTTTGAGGACACCTACAAGTTTTCCTAATCCAAATAACTTCTCTTTCTCTTTTAATATTGTTAATAATTATACTAAGTGACATATAAATCCGAACACCCAGTTTAAATGGTTTTATTTTAATAAAATTTTGTATAAGTAGGTACTTAATGAAGCATAATAAGTAAATGATAAAAATTTCAAAATGATTGCACTGCTTTAAAGCCTTTGACCTTTAATAATGTGTGGATGCACCCTGATCTGCTATGCATTCTCCAACGCGCCTAGGCATGCTTCTGATCAGGTGGTCAATGTCCTCCTGTGGTATCTCATTCCAGGCCACCACCAACTCCTCTCGAAGTGCTTCTAGAGTCTGAGGAGGACGTTGCAAATTGAGCAATCTCCTACCAATCATATCCCACACGTGCTCAATTGGGGATAAGTCGGGAGATCTTGGTGGCCATGGTAACAATGTGACATCATTATGTTGAAAGAAGTCTATTGTGACTCTTGCAACATGTGGTCGGGCATTATCTTGTTGGAAAGTTGGATCTGCCAGGGTGTCAAGATAGGGTAAAAGATGGGGTTCTAGAACTTCGTGGATATTACGCTGCGCGTTCATGTTACGTCTGATGAAGATTAAAGGTGACCTGGAACCATAAGCTATAGCACCCCAAACCATAACTCCAACAGTGTGATGAACATGTCTTTCAACAAAAAACTGTGGATTCCTCCTTTCACCACGTCGCCTTCTAACCCTGGCACGACCATCGTGCATGCCTAAACAAAATCGAGACTCGTCACTAAAGACAATACTGTTCCATTCCTGATCCCAGAGTGACCGTTGTCTGCACCACTCAAGGCGATTACGTCGGTGTTCTCGAGTTAAAGGGAGGACCCAGTGTGGCCGGTATGAAAACAAGCCAAAACTTCTCATTCGTCGGTAAACACTTCGCATGCCAATAGGTCTTCCGTGTTCTGCAAACCATTCATTTGCAATGGACCTGGTAGTGGAGAAACGGTCCCTTAAGGCCAATAATCTTAGGCGGCGGTCTTCACGGTCTGTTGTTCTACGGCGGCGTCCAGTGCCCCTTGCTCTTTGCGTACGGCCTTCTCGAAGCCATGCCTGACAACACCTAACCAGCATTATAAATAAAGCATTATTCTGTTCTATTCTTTTCTACATGTTACTGCAGCAAGAAGCCCAGACATCCTTCCGTTTCTCAAAAAAAAGTACAGTATTCTCAGCTTTTTTATAGCCTGACAGAGGGCGACGTGGGGTGAGTGAAATACTAATTGTCTCACTCCCTCCTTTCTAATTTGTATACCTCCAAGCGTGACACCTATGGAAACTAATTGGCAACGTTTTTCAATACGTCAAGCAAAAGTAACGAAGTAGCGACAAAGAAAACACCAGGTAATAGCGGTTGTGGGTAGGTGGTGTGGGGTATAGCTAATACAGGTATGAATGTTGTTGTGAGATAATTTCTGACGCGCCTAATAAAGGTCTTATGAAGTATGTTTTGCCATGTCCATTGCATAGAAGAGTAAGGGGAAGAGTGCTTCTATCTACATTTTGTATGCAGCCTATAGTTAAAAAATTTATTGTGGGCATACAATCGCTATTACTTGAAAATTTAAACTGTTATTTTGCGTTAAAACATAGTATTATGCATCAACTGCACCTCCAACAGTTCCAGCTCGCTAACTTGACCCGGTCAGAAAATAATTATACATAAAGAGAATCCCCAAATGAGCTTCAGGGGTTAATAGTTCTTTTCACGGTTTTTTGCGGGTATCACTTTTATACATCCATCTACCTCACACCTAAGAATTCTGCCTCTGTACATGGTTGTCTGTTTGTTTGTGTCAGCATGTTTCTCAGTTTTGCCTCACCACATTGAAAAGTTTTTAGTTTATGTATGAACATTTCTCCATGCTTGCCTCTGTCAGTGTGATAACCCACTTGTCATAGGCGTGCGTCCTTACCTATTGTTTATCTACGTTATTCGTAATATAAAAGATACAATACATGGTAATATGGACAACATCGTCAGTATCTACAAATATAGGAGTTTATCAAGAAAGTGAACAAAAGGCATGGTCCTTCATAACCAAATTCAGGTGTGCATTAGCAGCTGCAGTTATGCTCCGCACATAACGGCCAAAAACGGTAAAAGGGCTAAGCCTTATTTCACGAGTTTAAGTTACGTTAAAACGTCTACTTAGGTGAACAGCTGATCAGAAAGTAATATCATTGTATTAGTCTGTAACGTTGACAATAATGAATCAGATATATCATAAGTCTGGAAAAACATGTGAAAATAATATAGACACGTATTTCTGGTTAATTGTCCGTCCATAATGTAATTCAAATATGGCTGTTTCATTGCTTTTTAAAATCATATAGGGTTTTTTATTCCTACCTGGCTTGTAATGTAGTCATCATCATTAGCAGCCATAAATTAGTTCACTTGTCGATATGGGGAAATCTGAAATATTACTAGATAATCAGCTGTTACTCTACCGTAATGAATACTCGTGTAATGGACATTATACATTCCTGATTTTGCATTTTATTCCTTTCAGGTTATACACCCACAGGCCCACATCGAAATAATCACACTTGAAAGATTTTCCAATTCTAAGCATATAATACCACATAATTGCGTTCACTACTTGGTTGGAATGTACAGGTCATTAGATATCTGAATAGAACGACGTAATATAGACTGACAATCAGTGGAAACTTCACAATTAACGGCACTAATCACGCGGGTTCAGTTGCTTCTTGTCATCTAGCCTCTACACTTGTGCACATCATGAATGAGCATCCGAATGCTGCAGCAAACCCGCTTGCAAATAGCCAGTGCATCGGCAAACATGCTGATGTGGATTGAGAATTGGATGAGAGCCATTCATTAATGAAGCGTTTATTTGGAACTAGCGTTGCACTTATGCATATTTTGTTCTTCTAACAAAACGAGTGTGGCATTCATTTTTTCCTGATCACTACTTTGAAATAGTTTTACGCTCAGTGCTACTGTTTTCAACATCAACAGTGTCAATTTTTCAGCTTTATTTGTAGCTTTGCATGCAACCATTCTATAATAGCGATTGTGTTTATGGACACTTTATGCCATAAACATTCGCTAGACACGTTAGAGCGTCTTGGTTTGAGAGGTATGTCATACAAGATAATTTCTAGTTATTTATCAGCCGAATGCGGTGTGTCCCAGAGGAGGCACTAAAAGTAGATACTGGGGCACAAGTTATGGCGTACCGCAGGACTCGATACTGGGACCGTTATTATTCTTGCTTTATACCCAGATACTACTACCGTCCTTTATAAATGCATTGCGATTCAAGGATTCCGTAAGGAGTTTCAGTAATTTGACAGAAGGTATCGCCACCGTGCTCTGTCAAAGAACATTAGAACTACCACCAATTACTACAGTTTAGTCCCATGCGTATCGCTTGAGCCATATATCCACATTTATACAGTGTGCTTCTTCAAATAGTGATCATGTAAGAGTGCTTATTCTAGATATGATGGGCTCAATAACCTTGTAGTTTATCAAGAGAACCTGCAACATTGTGGTGAATGCCATAAAAAGTTCAGTTTCGCTGCAGAAGATGTAGTGTTCCACTACATCCTAAAACGTGTTTCGAACAGTATCGCACCGAGTAGTTATTTGTTTTGTCTTGCAATATGTGTCCTTGAAATAAAATTTGTGCTATCAGCAGGTCATTTCACTACCGTCTTTTTTAAAGAACACCTCGTAACCGTTAGTTAGGGATAAAAAAGTTCATAAACTGGTTTTGGTTTTTGAAATGGAGTCAATTTACTGTACTCTCACTAAGAAATCCGCAAATATTGGGAAAAAAGTTTCAACAATATCTGGGTTAATAATCTGTTCGAGATGAAAGCTGCCGCAGATATCATTGGTTTCGCGGATAATACGGCAATATTATACAAGGTGGCGCGGAGGAAACGCATGATTTTCACGTAAGCATACCATTTTCATGTTTAAGATAATTTTATTTTAACTACAGCTAAATAAAGTAATAATAGTGCAGTCTTAAATTAATTAAGGTAAATTATGTCACTCAAGTGTCGCCCTTCTTCGTGCTCGCACACCTCCAACCGCTCTTGAAAGTTGTGCATTTCTTGTGGTATTCTTGCGAGTTCTTAACGGATAGCAATTTTCAGTTCCTGTAACGTACGAGGTTTGTGAGGATACAGCCTTAAGGTAACCCCACAAAAAGAATTCACATGCAAACGAATCTGGGGAGCGTGGAGGCCATGAAACATCGCCGAAACAGGAAATCACATGTTCATGGTGCTCTCGCTGTCTGAGCGTGGCACCGTATTGTTGTAAGTACAGTTCTCCCATGCTTACTTGTTGCCGTTGAAGTTCGGGTAACAGAAAATTTTGTATCATGTGATCATAACGTGCTGAAGTAACTGTTATTGCTCTTTCTTCCTCCACAAAAAAGTAAGGACCAATGATACCTAATTTACTAATTCCGCACCACACATACAATTTTCACTATGCAAGGGTCATTGGTGTAGCTCTCGTGGATTTTAGGCCGCCCAATATCTACAGTTCTGCTGGTTTAAATATCCAGTTAAATGGAAGTGTGCTTTGTCACTCATCATTATGACGACGTTAGGATCATCAGCAAAAATTGCTAATCGTGCAGAATACGTTGTAACGATCGGCGGGACATACGAGTACGCAGAGCTGGAGCTTGTCGCCTAGTGGACCGTTGAGGACTACCAAGGACCGCTCTTCTCGCTATTTCGATATTGCCTGGTGTTGGATACGGGGAAGGCCAGGTGGCTCCGTCTTGATTACAGATCCAGCAGTTCGAAATTCCTCAACCCATCGGAGTATCGTATTTCGATCTGGAATTGACCTTTGGTGTTCAACATTGAACTGGCCACAGAATAAACGTTGCACGGTAACTACAGAGTCATTGTTTCGGAAAAATTGCTCGACGGCAAACACACGATGCTCAGTTGTCCACGGTGCCATGGCTAAAATTGCATTGCCTGTGTTCTCTGCTGGCGGTGAGGCAAAGTCAATCCACTTCTCTTTGCGAAATACCATTCACTCAGAAAACATGCGTTTCCTCTGCGCCACCCTGTTTAAACATATGTTAATTCGTGGCACAACCTAGAAATATCTTTTACCATTTACTTCTTATGAATCCCACGCGCCACAGTATCAAAGGTTTCATATCAATAATTTTGCGATAGAATCTCAAAGTAGCGTGAATTATTTAGGTGTTGTACTAGTCAGCCATCTTAAATGGACAGAACATCTCAGCCAGGTGGTTAAAAGAATACGGAGTTCAGTTCCAAAATTCAAATTACACTGTTCTATGTTCAGCTCAAGCATTCTAGAATCTTTGTATTTTGCTTTGGTTCAATCTCATCTCTCTTACGGCATTCTTGCATAGGGTGGCCTAGCAAGTACATACCTCAATGAATTGAACGTAATGCAGAAGTGTATACCTAAAATAATGCTTGGGAAACCACTTGGGTATCCATCTGATAAGTTTTACAACGGAGTGCGAGTATTTATTTATTTATTTATTGAAATCCACCACCAACACTGTTAACCAATTACTGGTGGCAAAACAACAATAGAAATAGTAAAAAAAACATATAAAAATACAACGAAAACTAAAAACTAAATCATTTCACTGCAAACTCTCTTAATATTCGAAATACTTGTGTTGAACAAATCAAATGTACTCTGTAGACTATTATAACATGAACACATCGAGTACAGAGGTGAGTGCAACAGTAAGTTAGTTCGTGGGGTAGGTAGGTAAAAAGTGAGTGTATTGCGAGTAACAAATTCTGGAGCATTAAATGTAATCTGTGCTAGAAATGATGGACAATCATAACTGCTATGCACTACTCTATGCAGGAATATTAGCGAGTGAATCTTTCTTCTGTTATCAAGACTGATAAACTTGGGCTTACGTAATAGGTCTTCCTGTGGGACCCCAACGGGTGGGTACGTACCGTCAATTTTGAATGAAAAAAATTTCAGAAATTTCCGCTGAATCTTCTCCAGAGAGCCACAAGTAACATAGCATGGATTCCATATTAGCCGTCCATATTCTAATTTAGACAGTATGAATGAATTATAAAGCATAATCACGGCATCCTTGTTACTTAATTCCTTTGAGTTACGTATTACAAATCCTAATAAGGTACTCAGTATGAGGACTGAAGCTAAGTGAGATGTCAAAAATAACACCCAGATCCTTGCATTCTTGTACTCTCAGCAGAGAATGATTGCCAATTCTGTAGTCAAATGCAATAATATCTAGCTTTCTGGTGTAAGACATAACACTACATTTACTGTAGTTAATTGGAAGTCGATTTACAGCACACCATTTAACTATTTTGGCTAGGTCTTTTTGTAAGTGAGCACAGTCAGTGCTGCAGTCGACATTGGAAAAAATTTTCAGATCATCAGCATAGATTAAGTGGCTGCTGTCGATGTCGCTAACAATATCGTTTATGAACAGTATGAAAA
This sequence comes from Acanthoscelides obtectus, assembly GCA_963669975.1. NCBI lineage: Eukaryota > Metazoa > Arthropoda > Insecta > Coleoptera > Chrysomelidae > Acanthoscelides > Acanthoscelides obtectus. The sequence continues at coordinate 36,018,336 of CAVLJG010000004.1, read as the reverse complement.
GCAAAGGACCTAAGCAGGAGCCTTGAGGTATCCCTGAGGTTGGGAAGAATTCAATAGATTTGACACCCTGATATTCAACATATTGCTTTCTTCCTGATAGATATGACTTAAAAAAGGATAACAGCTTGTGGGAGAATCCAAAATAGCTCAGCTTCGTTAACAGAATACTGTGATCAAGTTTGTCAAAAGCTTTACTAAAATCTGTATAAATTACATCCACCTGGCTATTAGCATCTAATGCAGAGGAGACTGACTGAGTAAAACAGGCTATGTTAATTATGGTTGATCTACCCTTCATAAAGCCATGCTGAGAAGTACTTATTTGGGAATGTGTATTGTGGTATAGGAAATTATGAAGTAAAGTTTCTAAGGCCTTGGAAAAGATACATACTAGGGTTATCGGTCTATAATTTTCAACCTGCAGTCTATCACCCTTCTTGAAAATGGGACGCACCTTTGATTCGCCCCAAACTTCAGGAAACGTGTCAGTCTTTAAACATAGGTTGAAGATCTTTGTCAAGGGATGAGCTAAGACGTAGGCACAGTCACGCACTAAAAATGATGGGATTCCATCGGGTCCGGAAGTAAATTTATTTTTCATTTGCTTTAACACTGTAAAAACTTCTTCTTCGGAAAAGCTCTGAAGTATTATGTTAGTATGCAAGTCCGAAATATTGATATCAGTTGCTTTCGAGGGCATAGTATATACAGATTGAAAAAATAGCGCAAAAGCATTAGCAATTTCATTGGGTTTGTCATACTGCTTACATTATAGTTTACTTGGCTGATTGTGGAATTTTTTCCCCTTTTATTACAGATAAATGACCAGAAATTGTTCGGATCTTCAGATAGACTACTTTGGATATCTACTAGATATTTTTGATATGCGTTACGCTCATCGCGCTTAATTTTGGTCCTTAAGTCTTTGAACTCAGTGTATGTGATCAAACTTTTATCCTTTTTAAACTTTTTGTGTAGCAAATTTTTTCTTTTGATGTCTCTAATAATTTCACCGTTAAACCAAACTGGAAATTTGAGAGATCTGAGACTTGTCCTAGGGACACACATATTAAAAATTTTACGAAGAATGTTATAAAATGTTTCCAAAGCTACGTTTACATCTGTTAAATTGTCAAGAAACGTCCAATTAACCAAGCTTATTTGTTCATTTAGTGTTACAAAATTGGCTTTTCTGAAATTATATGATTCTCTGGCGCATTTGATACTCTTTTTAGAACGGAAGCTCATGTTGATTATCATGACAAGCGGAGGATGGTGAACATCCTCAGGTAGTAGGTCATCATAAGCCTTAACGACGCTACATTGTTTATTTGATAACACTAAATCTAATAGCCTATTATTTTCATTCCGAACATCATTGAATTGAGAAAGATCGAGAAAACCCATAAATGACTGAATTGTTTTCTGCTTGTGAGAAGATTGGAGGTGATTTTCATTAACAAATTCGGGAACATTAAAGTCACCTAGTATATAAATACATTTGCCAAAGATGTTCAAAGAATCTTTCATAGCAGGAAGTACTCGTGTCAGGCGGTATGTATATCACAAAGAAATAAGTCACTTCATTTTTATATCTAAGTTTGATTCCAATTATGTCAATACTGGGAATATCGTCTCTGATAAAAGTCATATTTACCAGTGATGCAGCAAGTTGATTACGAATACCAATTAAGACAGCACCTCCTCTAGAACACTCCATCGCAGAGAAATTTCTGTCCGCTCTAAATACAACATATTTGTCAGTAAATAATTCAGAACTAAGTACTGCAGACTGCAGCCAAGTTTCAGTACAACAGATGATATCATAGTCAGACACAGCGACATTTACAAAGAATTCTTTATACTTAGAGTTGATACCGCGTACGTTCTGGTAGTAAACAGAGATGCGACGATCAGAAAAGGTAGAAGTAGAAATTCTTACAAAATTTTGAGTATTTAACTGTTCATAAGGGATTTCACCGGGAAAATCCGAACTAAGAAAAAAATAACCTAGCTTTAAGCTCCTCAACTTTTTGTAAGTAACATGGGCACCTAGAATCCCAAGCCGCATGTGACATGTCATAGTTGGTATTTCTGTCTATATTATTTCTAACACAGTTAATACATTTTAAGTGGCCTTGCAGTTTTTCAGTAAGTGGCTATCGCCACACCGAGGACAGTTTCCTTAAAATTGTCTGGTTTCTGGGTTAACAGACCTGACAGACTTACAAACTGACACTGTGACTCAAGAGCTAAGGTCCCACGGACCGCTCTGACAACCAACGATGACTTGACTTGACCGAGGACAGTGAGTTTGGCTCTTACGTTGAACAGAAAGATGGGAGAAACCACTGCAATTGAAACATCGCTTGATAGAAATTTCATCATACACGCCACAAACATCATACCCCACGAATAACTTACCCTTGTTGACAGACATAATTTTATTATAAGTACCGTAGTCTAATTGAAGGATGGCTTGGAAAATGTCAGCTCTTTTCTTGATTGGCTTAATGTCTATAACTTTACATTCAAATTTCTCACAAATAAAAATTCTAAGCTCTTAGAGCTCAAATCATCTATGGGGCCATGGCGCTGTATTACCCAGAATCGAAGACATCAAATAGTTATAACCAGACTACGACTCGGACACACCCAGCTCACTCATCGGCACCTTTTCAATGGAGAACAACCACCAACCTGTGACATTTGTGAAGAAACACTCACCGTTAAACATATCTTAGTGGAGTGCCCACTACTGGAAAGTGAAAGACTTCAACATAATATTAACGGAACTCTAGCGGATATTATAGGGGACAAATGTGACATTAACCAACTACTTATGTATTTGGTTGATGCGGTTATTTCTTTGAATAAAAAAAAAAAAAAATAATTTCTCACTTAGCACATCTTTATTTTGAGACTTAATGGAATTAATAAAGTTTTCCGCAGATTGTTTTTCAGTCATACCCGCAACCCGTACTTCTAGGACTGAATCCAGCAATCTCCTTGATTTCGTACTTGTCAGAAAGCTTCTCCGCAGCAATTTTCTTGAGCTTGAGATTGTCGTCATCGGCATTGCAACCAATTAGGATCCCCCATTCTTTACGTTTTTGACACCGGAAAGCTGAAGATTTTCTGCGACTGGATTCACGTGATGAAGCATGTCGGCTTTAGTAGCTTGTGTATTTTGCGTTGCATCTTTAGGTTTGATGATGATTGCCGATTTTCCTTTCGTAATAGCCGAATACGATTTCTTATCATTGATTTCAGGTGACTCAACAGTACTAATTTTTTTCACGGCGATCTCCAGAATTTCTGAACGAACACTAGAAAATAGCTGATGAATTTCGTTTACCAAGCTGGATAGTCTAGCATCTAGAATCTCGTGCACGTCGCTGGTATACGATTGGCACGGATTACATTTCCACGACAAACCGCTTCTCTTTTCAATGGTTTTTACTACATCAGTTGATAAGCCCTGGCAAGCGGCATGAAAAAATTTCCCACAAAAACCTTCACATTTAATACTTTTTGTTCTAGCACTAATAGAGGAGTCACAATAACTGCAAACTGGATCACTCATAATTGCAGATCGTGGTGTTGCATCGGTTGCGTATTCAAGAACAGGGTGTGTGATGTTATAACGAGTGATTTAGTTTTTACTTAAAATTTTACTTCTAGTCTTACTCGAGCTATTTGACCAAATACGAAGAGCAAACATAAACGCGTGCGGTTGTTTTGCTAGCAGATGTTATAATCTATAGTATTTGATATCAGTCAATTATTTTTCCAACAGCTACCCACATTTCAGCACTCTCATAAAGGTAACAGTGATTGCATTAAGTAGTGCCATAGTACAATTAAAACTACAAAAAATTCACAAAACAGTTGGCCTAAGGAGTCAGAGGTACTAATGTCCCAAAGCTTTAATGCCTTCCGGAGCATAATAGGTAGATCGGTTAAAAGCTTCTGTTAAAGGAGGAACTTAAGTTATGAATCTCAAATACTAAAATGCAAAACATACATAACATAATATCTGTGATAATTGTATAGGTATCATAAATGTACTAAAACTATTGCTCTGATGAGCTTTAATAATATTATATGGATTAGATGAGAATATCAGTTTTTATCAAAAATTAACCGATTGTGGACGATTTTAGCGAACCAATATGCTTGTTTTTATCATACATTTTCAAATTACCGTTTATAGATTGCCTTATCGACTTTATGACCAATATTGTGAACCGATTTTAGTCCAATTGTTTTTAAGTGTTTGAACTATTTTATAGTGGAATACCTGAGTGAGTGTTATTTTACTAAAATTTTATTAACAGACTGGAAATTAAAAAAGGTCATTATCTATACTATCCATAGCAAATTAAGGTTGCTGTGATTTGTACGACTCCACGCATAAGCATGCTTATGTGAGTTTCCTGTTTGTTTACTATTCTGAACTGTATACGCTTTCATATTCATTTTACCATATTATCGTTATTTTTGGTAAATAAACTTTACTTTTACTTTTTGCCTATTTTACTCTCTAAAAACTGACCATAATAGCAGAGAAAATGGCGAAGATGTTGAAGGAAATTTCGTAATGACAAGATACGAATGAGAGATGTTTCATGTCTTTTGAGGGCAAATTCCAGAGCTCTTCAAATACAAAGTTGCGCCTGTTTAACAGTAGTTGTAGGTAGCCATAGACCAGCGCGTGCGATGTGGGTTTACTGATATGTTCTTTGTGCTCACTAACCTATCCCAAAACTGACGTGTACCTATTGAGGTATCTCTTAAAGCAAAATCGCTGCACGAGCATTTCCTGAAGTGCTCTCAAAAATGCAACGTGGAACAGAAACTTTATATATGTAAATTCAGCCCCATACATTAAGCGCCGCGAAATATTATACATTTTTACGTTTGGTGTATATCATTTCCGTAGTACACTGCAATTTTCTCTCGATCTTGCGGCAAAATTACACCTTGGGCGAGCTGGTTCGTAATACCGCATCTAAAATTTCGACAAACTGCAGCGGTTGAGGGTAGAATGTTAAAGAGCCAAGAAAATAGGAGAGACTGTTAAGTGTACAATCCAAGTAAAGAGCGAACTCATGGATGTGTAGAATTCAAAAGCTTTTACTGAGGCGAGCTCGGTGTTGCCAAAACTACGATCTCGCAGATGGCAGCACTTGACATGCAAATGAGTTGAAGAGAAGGAAAGCGGTAAAGGCTTTCACACTGGGACCATAATTTGGCATGAACACATCTCGGCAATTGCAGCAGCTGCTAAGAAGAAGCTGAATTAACCGTTTATAGCCTTGAAGTACTATTCGGCAACCAACCCTTTCATTCTCTACATAACCCAGTTAAAATGTCCATTACTTCCCCCATTTTGGTTGGGAAGTGTCGTAAGCACGTTTTATATTTTTTGACATGTACAACAAGAAAATACATGTCACTGATTTCCATCGATCTGTCTGTCGCTCTGTCCTCGAATCATTGGCCTTTCTATAACCTGGAAAGTACTGCTCGAATATGAATGCAATTTTTACACTAAGTTACCACTGTGCCAATAACGCAGAAGCTTTGAAGTTTTTGAAACACCAAAATTCCAAAAACGTTTCAGAGGATCCTGATTTTTTTGGAAAAAAATTTAGGGGTAAGAAGTTGGGAGAGTGTGTTGATGTTAATATGTTAATACACTTCCAACCCTGGTGATTCTACAAATTAGACATATTTCACAATTCATAGATTTCTCCTTAAATTTTCCCTTGAAACAATAATAAGAGAAATACGTCTCTGGCTACGTCTGCGCTGCGGCATGTAAGGGTGAAGCAACTTACGACATTGTCGGCCCGCTGTCGATAGAGCAGGGAATATTTCTATGGGTTAATTGTATGTGCATGTTTGACTGGCATATATTTTCTACACCGGTCACATTTGCCGTGCCGGGGTTGCAAATTTTGCATCTTTGGTATTGGATTTGGATCTCAGGGACTCATATAAGCAGTGGTGACGAGATATGCACATACGAGGTGGGTACGATATCTATATGTATATACGAGTCTTATACTTGGAGTATAATTTAATGAAGTTACTTGATTTCCTGAGGTAATATGATAAGGTATAGTATATATAGTATACATGTACGTATCAGTAGCTCTCATAATCAGTTACCAGTCATGGTTAAAAAACAGTTCTACACCAGAGCTTCAGAGAAATGAGGACGCACTCATTGCTGCAATCTGAGAATTCTTTTTCATGAAAAGTTCGAACGGTGCACTAATGATTCTGATAAAAACTATGTCGTTTTGACACCATCACACTACACGGAAAACTTGACCCCATTTTTAGTGCATAGAATTTGTACCTCTAATCTCCACCGCATGATACTGCCTCATTTTAGATGCATCGCTTTACAACTTGACCGTACTTTGTAAATTAAGGACTTAATGACTAGACTAGGTCGCCTTGCTGCACCCTGGGTATTTAGACTGTCTATCGGACAACTCAAGATTCCTCTTAACTAAATCATAGCAGTCACGCTTCTAAAAAGACCATACACCTAAGGTACTGGTCTACTCTGCAACTTAGACTAGACTCACTATCTAAAAAGCACCAAGTTTCTAAAAGTAATTGTTTGAAAAGGATTCTCAACATATTTATATTCCTAAGAGTAAATAGAAAACTTCCACTGGATGAAAAAGTCTTCAAAGTCATATGTCCAATTTGCCTCAGCCGCTTGGTCGCTACACCACTAACCTCAAAAAATTTGTTAGCAATAATAATTTTTCAGACAAAGTTGAGCATATCTATTTTTCTGGATATTACTAATAACAGACGATTTAGATTTTCGCTATTATTCTGCATTTCTTGCGGGGTACTTTTTGGTGAAAATACATTTGAAAATTGAGGATTTTCAGAAGGTATTTCCATTGTGTACAATTTTTTTCTTAAGCAGCTTTATTACTACGTCATAGTTTTTTCAATATATGGGAAACATGAATTACTTCCAACTACAATGATTAATAAAAAAGTTAACTGCAAAATTTTTCTACCTCTAGAAGAAATATATTCCTGGTCTAACTGCTTTCTTCGCGATAAGGCTTTTGATAAAAAAATATTACATAAGCACAGGATAACAATAATAGACTGCTGCATCCCAATATTCAATTTCAAAAGATTTGTTTTACATATTTTGTTATCTGTCTAGACACTGGCTCTAGTATACAAAGCAAAACAAACGTTCTGCGATTTGCCCCCCGTCGTGAGGGATATTGTCTGGTTTGGTGCCTTTTGTCGACTTTGTCGAATGCTACAAAGCTGATCTTATTCCTAGCAGTTAGAAAACATGGAATATGATAACTGTGTATTTTTGGTTTTTCTTTCTATTCATGGCTTAAATATGGACATCCTGATGGAACTTTCTGTAAACTATAACAAGAATAAAATGATATTAGATTAGAAACATCAAAACCCAAATACGCATCCGATTTTGATGCATCGTCGAGCTCTGCCAGGAAGCATTTCGCTACGGCTTGTTGGTGTTGAGATGTGCTCTTATTCAGAACACCTTATCTCGCTCACATAGACGGGCGTCGATTGCTTCCACCTATAGAGCAACGGAATTTGCCCCTCTGAGCTTTCTTACACGATTCATGGCCTACCAATGTGTTCGAGCTCAATAACAGGTAGGATGATCTCTTTGTACTACTTAATCGAGTAAGTTACATTTGTCAGCGGCACACACGCAAAACGTGACACGTCTCTTCTCTTGACGTCACTCCAGTGTTGAGCTCATAGTAACCCAGTGGAACAGTTTCTCTGAGCTTTCCTTCACCTCAATTACCTGGAACCTTAAGTCTCGGCACCTGTTGGTATAAGACAAGTGCAATTAAGAGAAAAAAAATCGTATCGAGCTTTTATCAATAAAAGGGAACACAAATTTTAAAATATTTTTCCGATTGAAAATATCCCTTTTTATACTTCTTGACATTCAAACGATAATGGCGCTCCTCTGTTTCAAGTTATCAAACGAAGACGTGTTACAGTCTTTTTTCTTCTTGCCCTCAAGGTACATTTTGCTTTTATATCTCCAATCAGAAATTTGTTTAAGTTATTCCTCCATATTGCTTGCTTCTAAAAATCTTCCTCTATTATTTCTTATTTTCTAGTGTTCGGGATATTGAATTTGTTTACTCCTAAAAATACTTCGCTATTAATTTATTTTTTATTTATTAGTGATCCTGATGTTAAATAAATAGTTTAGTAATTTCTCATTTACATAAAACTGTTAACTTTAATTTCAACATATACAGGGTGCGGCAGAGAGGACGGACGTTTTTGGGATGGGTAGTACTCTCCGCCTCCGTCTACGACAGAGGTGGGGAGGGTGCCGTTTGACTCGTGAGATCCTAGCATTATTTTACCAGTTGTCGTTACGGAGCCTTGGACGGTGGAGCACCGAGTTTTCGCCTATGATTGTTTCGTCCGAAATAATGAGTCAGACATCGTCGTACAGCGTGAGTTTCGTCGCCACTTCAACATTCATCGGAATAGAGCTGTTCCCTCTCAAAACACCATCCTTCGTTGGGTTGAATCACTTCGCAGGCGTGTTGAGCTGATCAACAGAAGACCAAGAGGAGCGCCGCGAACAGTTCGAACTCCTGAAAATGTTGAACGCGTTCGACAGGTATTTGTTCGCAGTCCGACTCGATCTGCCCTGAAACATGCTGCTGCACTTCGCCTTAATGATCGTTCGGTAAGGCGAATTTTGCATATGGATCTCCGCTTTCACCCTTACAAATTGGCCATTGTGCAACAGTTACAGCCCGGAGATTATGCACAACGAATGAACTTCGCACGTGAGATGGAAGCACTGATCGATCAAAATGAGAACCTCATTTTCTTTATGAGTGACGAAGCCCACTTTCACCTAAATAGCATGGTTAACTAGCAGATTTGTCGTTATTGGACTAATGAAAATCCGCAATAGTTACACGAAAGACCGCTGCACAGCCCAAAAGTAACGCTGTATCGCAAACTTGCATCATTGGCCCTTACTTCTCCGAAGACGGTAATGTGTCGTGATGTGATTTTCCACACTTGACTTTCTCAAATGCTATTTCCTTGTGAACCTGATTCCATCAATAAATTTGTTTTCGAGTAAAAATTAACTATTTTATGATTTTTTTAAAACCGTCCATCCTCTCTGCCGCACCCTGTATTATATAATGGTAGACGTTATGGGTCTACTAATCAGTCGACATGCGCTGCGCGGATTCGATTCCCGTCCCAAGAGAATCTGTCTCTTGGCTCTGGATGTTGTGATTGTCCGTAGGTGGTGGACGGCTTCTGATTGTCGAACGCGGAAGTACCACCCGGCAGATACCGTAGGCGGGGCCAGAATGTGTGAATGTTGCATGCACGGGTTTGTGCGTCCCTCCAAGAACGTTGGTCGAAAGCACTTCTGACCAAGAGCATCGGTAATTTGGATTTTTGCGGTCAAAAGTACTTTTGACCAAATACGAACTTTGACCGATATATATGAAATTTCAGCTTGGTTAAAATTGGCTGGTTTAAAACTCGGCTCCAGGATTTGTCGCACACTAACACACGAATATACTAACAGGTCATGTTAAGATAAAAGCCTGTGAAAATAGGAACCAGTTGCTTTAGTAGTTAAGGAATTTCAGAGAGAGGTAGCCAAGAATGACTCCCAGCCTAAACTGTTTACTTACCTTTACATAGCTGTCTAGCTTTACAGCGCCAACATTGTTTGGCTCGATCTAACATAATGGCGGATAAGCAACATCAAAAGCAGTGCAGAAATCTCACATACATACTCAACTTTACGCAAAATAGAGAAACGCCCCAAGCTTTGCTTCATAGTAGTTCCTAAACAACTAATTATCAGCTAACCAAACGTCCCACACGGGACGTTGTGTAAGATTAAACAAACGTAATTGGCTATATTAGGCGGACAGTGGTTAGTATTAAGGAAGATGCTTTAGTATGTTGGCAAACTATTAATCGTTTGAACTGGTGTTACGAATGTGGAGTCAAAATATCTATTATGAAGTATTCTTGGAGACACAATGCCTTATTTGTAATTAACCCACGAAATGATCAGTACAGTTATCTCAATGTTTCGTATTAAATACTTGGACACATTTTTGGTTACTAACTCAAACGAAAATTACTGCGAGATAAAAATATGTGTCAGGATCCCATCAAGCGCATAACACACCAAACCATGTCTTTGGTGATTTCAGCTCAGACAAGGTGAACCAAATGACTTTCTGATAAGGCTTGGCCATCCATCAAAGCTAGCTATGCCTTTGTGTGATTTTTGTCGCTTGTAGTACCGACTCTTCAAACTCCACCAAAATTAATAAAATATTTCTACCAGAACTGTCTCAGAAGGGGGGTTAAATGTTTGGAATACCTATCAATTTCGCACCCCTCTGTATACCACTGCTGTTGAAATTCTCATACAAAAGCAATCTGAATAAACACAGTTCCTCGTTCAGCCATATCATTCTGTGTACAATTCTTTTAACACGTTCTGTTAGTGATTGTGGATATTTTACGTAATTGTAAGTCATCAATAAGTTTAACGAGGTAGCGAAATACCACGTAAAGTAACAACAAATCGACCAATCCATCTTATGTCGACAATCTGCAGAGTGTTGCAATTTGTAGTAGTCTGATAAAGTTGGCACATGAAGAAAAAGTTCGTTTTAAACCATCAGCAATTTCATTTTGAAACTACAAGATATGGCGATGAAAACATCCAAAATAATACGAATACGATTAGTCTTGATATATCTCGTGTTTCCATTTTTGAGCCTAACGACAGTGAACCTCCACTACCACAAAAGCATTTTCCAATGTACAAGGTATCAAAATTTAAATAAAATTTAAAAAGCTTAATTTCAACGTATTCCAAACATAATTTTGCATTTGGGCCGTAAGTAACACCTGAAACTACAAAGGAATGCTTGAAAGGTATTTTCTCTTGCTTGCATTGTAGTGTTATGGACCTCTGATATGAAAAAAAATATTTACGCCATATTTCTCCAGTTTAATTCAAATTGTCTGCAGTTTGAAGATTCTACAAAATAATTATCTACATATAATATCTGTATAATACATAATAGAGCGTGATATGTAACGTATTTGATGTCACTTACAAATGTTGTTACCGACCATGTAACAAACTCAAAGTGCGTTTGTGTGATACGTCGTAAAATAGAAGCAAATCACCCTGTGGCAATGGAAAATCGAGGAAGCGTGTGTTAATCCGTATATCTAGACTGCAATAAATAAGTCGGTCTAAACGATCTAGTACATCGCTTCTACAGCAAGGGTGGTGTGGAAATTTCGTCTGACAAATAGGATGTGTTGAGCGGTTAAGAATCGTTTATCGCTTTTGTTTCCATGCCTTTCTGGCCATTAGAACCATTTACAATACAGTGGAGTTAGTTATTTGACATTGAGAAAGCTTAAAGGAAATTTGCTTAAAGAAACAGTTCTCCAAGCCAGTTGGGCGGACCCGGCCAAAGGGAGCAGCTTAAGCATTTTGCATTTATCACAAATATGTCAACGAATATAGAATGAGGAAAATATTTTGTATGTCTTTGAAGGGAAAGCAGTACGACTAATCTGCCGGTATGAGTAATAAACTTTTTTCCGACTAATCCTAATTTATAAAAAGGGCGTCAAATATGTTGACTCTACTCTTCCTGTGCAACACCGTCATCAGCTCATAAAGGATTAAGTTCAATACAAGGTGAGCGCTTAAACCGATCAAGTTAATCAAACAAGCCCATACAGTCACTCCATAGACATTCTTTCCCTGCCTAACCGGTAGTTACCCTTCATCTGGCAACGTTGCCTCTTCCCATACCGTCAGTCCGGCAGCCGTCACTGAAGTATGGCCGCAGTAGAATAGGATACTGCTACGTCAGTAGCTGAGCCCAAGTAGCAGAGGGAGACGCATATCAAAAGCATTTCTCATCATTTCAATTTTTAGCGACAAATGTATGGGGAAACCTGTGATGTATGAAGCATGGCTAATAGGTGCGCAGAATTACCGGGGCTGGGAGCAGATAAATATACTTACATAAAAAATGAGATTTACTTTCCTCACCCCCTACCACCCTCACCCCTACCACCCTCACCCCAAAATATTTTGCCCCTACTTTTTCAAATGATCAAGATCCTCTGCAGCGTCTAACAATCAAGTTTAGGCGATTCCTCTTTCGTTTTTTGCCTGTTCCTCCACCGCAATCGGGCCAATTTTCAAAAAATACAAAGCTTTTTCTTCACTGGCATAGTAGTAACCTTGTATAAGAATTTCATTAAAATCCATCTATAATCCGCTTTGCTCGGGGCTACCAACTGTGGAAATGTCTTGATTTTTGTCAGAAGTCCATGTAATTTATGTGACTAGGAACGTTCTTTAACCATACCATGATTATCTTAGGAAGCTGATCTTGGAAATAGCATAAAACTAGAATTATAAGCAACACATTTGTTTTTAAAAATCTATATTTTTCTTAGAAATCATAATTTCTTTTCTGGTAGCCAAAAAGCAGGCTGTTGCTTCTACCTACCACCCTGCCTGTCTTTTGGATTTTGCTATATTTTGGCGCCCATGATCTATCTCTTTTATCTGATTATTTTAATACTAATACCAATAAGGCTCGGAAGAAATACAATGCCCATCAACTAATCAACGAGGCTGACGTCTATCTTATTATCAATGTCAATCCATCCTCAAAGATGTCCAACGCTCATCAGCAAGGCATTATTTTCCTTTCTTGTTATCTAATCGAGCAAATATCTTGGAAGGCATTGTTTATCTGATTAACGTATTATTAATATAAATGTAGCTTCAAGCAAACCTCATTAAATAAAAAATGTCGCCGTTCGTTAGAGAATTACCGCTGGGTACTCAAATCCAAAGACTACAGACCTAAAAGTAATAGGATCACTCCACGGTCAGAAAGTTTTATTCCTTAGGTTCATTTGGCGTACTGTTATCATGCAAAAATGATGATTTATAATGTTACATTTTTAATACGTCTATTCACGATACATCCTGTAGAAGCTTGGCCCCTCTATAATTCGGGAGGTATGGCTCCTGACGAAGTACAAACGTTGCTATCTCGAAAGCCAAACAATCTTGGAAGTTAAAAAAAAGAAAATTCGTCCACACATTTTCAAGCCCCATATCAAAAAAGCTGGTAAGCAAAATGTTACCAAAAAGTGTGAAAATTTGCATATTGTTCCATTTGGAAATTTGGAGAAATAGTTTATTTTGTGTTTAGCTACTTATCAAAAATCTGAAATGCAAGCAGACAGAGAGAAGCAGGATCATAATATCTATCATCTATATAGATTGTCCAATAATCCTATAGTATGTTATATCAAATTGCTTCGTTTGGAACTTTTTAAGATCCATGCATAATAACAGATATTCGACCGAGTCCCTATAAAAAAACTCACCCTGTATCTACAACTGCATAATGAGTTTCTCTCATGTCTTCAAAATGAAATCGCTCCAATTTTTTTCATTTTAATCATGACGCTTGGAAGTTATGTACAGAAAATTATATCACATAAACGGACGTCTCTGGAGGAAGCAGAAACCTGTGCACCCTTGATTACATTTTCTGCCATTATTTGTTGGTTTTTTTGAGAAATATTTTGAATAGCTTGCCATATATTGCCTTTAAACGGATCTAAAATGCTTAGATTGCCCTCATCAAACTTGTTCTCTACAAATCGTGACAGAAGGACGTTAAATTTGGCGATCGTGGGAACTAGAAAACTTTTCCCAACAAGTAGATCAAACGTCCGAAAACATTTTTCGCAGATGATTTATCGTTTGTCTATCTGCGTGCGTTTGTAAGTCACTTGGCAATGTAACACCGTACACAGTAATGGAATGTAGATTGACAGATGACATTTTACTCTGGCATACTGTGCAACTCTTTTTGGAACGCCTAAATTCATGTCATGTAATGACACTTTATGACAGCCGACTAATTTCTAACCACGTTTTCTGCAAGCATTGTAGTTATTATAAGAGACCCTAGGGACACGAGGTAGCATTTATCATGGAAAATATATATTCTGCCAATTTTGAGCAGGTTTTGATAACCAAATAAACAAACAACAAACCATGACAATGACAAGTGACAAGTAACTCTTATTCCCAAGGTTTTGAGGTCAGGAAGAAAAGCACAGCTTTGACGTTCTAGAAGGATTACTTTGTTCTATTTCCGAATGCATGTAACAGGTACCTGGAACAATTACGAACTCTATAATTATTACAGTAGTACAAAGTATACTATATAACAATTTACGAGCGCGGCTTTGTGATACGTTGCCCTGTGCTGCTAGAACCACATTTTTTCGTTGTCAAATTTAAGGACCCATATGGGGCAGTTTCCGCAGAAAGTAAAATCCCGGTGACATGCTGTAGGATAGCTCAGGTTTCTGCAGCTTCCAAATCCAGATATTTGTGTGATATCATCTTTCACAGAAACAAGTTAATGGTATTATGCTGCCACGTTACGTACTCAAGTGATTATAAATGATCGTTCTCGACTAACGTATGTCCGAAAAGTTTTGGCACAAAATTTATTGGCTTCAATTTTAACAAACACAAAATACTATCAAGTTGCCTTTCTAAACGAAAGTTTGTTTACTTACTTTACTATCAGTTAACATTTATTTATTTTGAAGTTTTCGGTTTAAGTTGGTTGGGCGGGTGCCCAATGCTGAAATCTGTCGAATATTCCAGAATGAAATCATTTCAGGCAGAACCATTTATCGAGAGAAGTGCGAGCAGGGAATACTATATCGGAATCTCAAAAAGTGGAAGACCACGTGCATTTACTGCGCAGAGGATTGCCGAGAAGAGCAAAAAATCAAGTTGGAATGTCAACAAGGAGACTGACCATATCATGTTTTGGTCAGATCTAGCATCATACCATTACTCAAGAGATCCAACTCTCAAGGTTCATCATGGAGGCTGGGAAGCTCAAGATGAAGAACAATTAAGACGGCGAATTTACTAAAAACAGAGCAATTGATTTGAATTCCCTCCAGAATCTCATGAGACACATTCGAAGAAAGTTAAGTCTGGTAGACCAGAATGGGTCACTCCACATAATTCGATAGTATAGTTTAGTTAAATATTGAATTGTAATTGATAATACCAGTTAGGGTTTAAATACATTTCATCATTAAAAAAAACCGATAAATATTTTGAGCCAAAGCTTGTACGATATACGTTACTAATAAATTAGTTTTTCAGAGATCTGCATACATAACTCAATAAATGAGTGGAATAAAAAGTTGGACCTATGTCACTTTCTTTTAAATACACGTTTTAACCGCAGGGTGGCCCCACTATTCGTAATCCGTATGTATACCTTGCTACAAACCCGAACTGGTCGACCGTCATTGAGGACATAAAGAAATTTAATTGCGCGGATAGGCAGATCTCACAAACGAGTTAATTAGTTGCTTCATGCGTTCAGATCTCTTATTCAGAAAATTTAAAGGAACTAATGCGGTCAGCTGCCGAGTGTGTTTGTCTTTCGTTTGCTTGATGCGTGCGTGAAATGGACGTAATCATCCTGCCTTCCTGTCTAGCGTATAAGTGCCCATTTTACGGTTTGCCTAGTGAAAGGGAAGAATTACTATGATGCAGGTAATGGGTTGACGGTTGACTTAACTTGCTAAAATTTGTGTTCCTGACCGTTGACATCAATTCAAGTTATAAATTCTTAGGATTCGGCCAAATTAAAATATTTTTTAAAAATACGACTTTTCGGTGAGTTTAAACGCCATCTTCAGGTACATGTGAGTTTCTAGAACTAAACAAAAAAGTTAGAAATTACAACACAGATCACGTTAAAAAAGAAAAAAATGTAAAAATGAATATAATAGTTTGTAAAAAGCACTTAGCTTATGCCCTATAGGTAGTTTAAGTGTATGTCAACGACCAACGATAAATATTTGCTAATTAAAATAAAAACAAAACATTCCTAAACAATATATACAAGAATATTGTCTTTATAGATTGAGTGAGTGGTATGGGTGGGAAAATGCAACAAGTACGATCCTTTTATCAAATTTGTGTAAATACTTGACAGATTATTTGTATCAGTTCTATAATTCATACTAGTAGTCTTTTTCATAAATATCACTAAAATAATGTTTCTATTAAAATAGTCCGGCTCTGTCTCTAGGATTCTTACATTTGTGAAATCAAACTTTTGCGGCACGGGTACGACGTAAAAAACCTATAAAACGTCAAAAAACCTATAAAACATCATCTCGCAGACTAGGTAGTTTTTACGGTGCAACAGTCATTCCACTTTCCTCACCTGGATCGCTGTAAGGTCCATCTATGGAGGAATTACTCATCTACACGCATTGCTGGTTGAATATGTTTTGTGAAGCCGAGTAGTCTGTAGCTTTCATCTCTGAGAAGAAAGTTGGTTGAATGGCAATGTCGCATCTGGATGATTACGTGTATTGATCTGCATGTTTATAAGATCTGTGATGTTTGCCGTGTGAGAAAATGATTACTGAATATGCTGTCAATGAAGTATATCTATTAGCTGTGTCCAACGGGTTATTTAAATGTTTTTCTTCCTGAACACAAGTTATGTGCAATGTTACAAATTACGATTTTTTACGTTTTTTTGTGTTTTCAAAAACTTTGAGGAGATTTACAGGAAATTACCACCGCGCCCGCGTTGTGTGTAATTACTGATAGCATGTACATGACTTGCAATTCGACAGTGTATATAATTATTTCTTATGTCTCTCATTTTTTAAATTCAGAAAATTTGCATATGTAATTTCCAGAATGGATAGGAAAAAGTGGATGGGCAACTAATTTGTAGCTTTGAATCTCAAGGGCGTTTAAGACAGGTATGCAATGAAATTACCATCAAAACATATCATTAGCACACAAGTCCTCACTATGCACCTATGCACTGCCGTTTCCTTCTAGTTATAGTATACAACGTACAGCCTTGACCTCCAGTAATGCTATCTCTGAAGCAGATTTTACATCACATCAGAGCCAAATATTGATAACTGAAGGCTCATGTCGTTTAGGCAACACGTACAACTACAAAAGAAGTTCACAGGTATCCATGAGGTAGTGCAAAGTTTACATCATTTAGAAAACCTACATAATGCCACAAAAAAACAACACATTGTCAAAAAAGATCTCCATAATATCACTTTTCAATATTCGTAATACCCGCGCCGATTATCAATTACATGGTTGGTTAACGCGGTGGACATATCATTTTATTTCTTATCTCATACTTATGTTGATGTTCCTTCTCTTCCTACTGCTGAGACTGTCCGACATATGAACTTATATTTATTTATTATTTATATTTGCAAATAGGCCTGCGACGTAAGGCAATAATAAAAATTTGTTCACCAGTGCGTTCTTCTTCACTATAAATTCGTCTACCCTGTTCTTCATGCTTGGTAGCAACAAAACTTCGTAGGTAGTTATTCTGGGAAAGAATCTCTCACTTTCTTCAGGTTACTTAAAATCCCTAACGGAAATTGATCTACAAAGCAACTTGATTTACAAAATAGCATACAAGGATTGCCCAAACTAACATATATAGGACATACTATACAATATATGAAGAAAAGGATGTATAAACATGAGTATGACATAAGAAATAAAAATGTTATGATCATCGCGTTAGCCAAACATGATAATCGGGATGAATTTGATTGTTCTATACAAAGAACTGGACTAAGAAAGACAATACCAGTATAAAATATAGTACTGATTCAACCACCCACTGAATTTAAAATGATGATATTCTTATATACACTTTTTAGCCATTTTTGTTTCCATTTTTATTATATATAATTCAGGCCTTCAGGCTTATAGGCTCATGGCTTCTGACTTTTTGATAAGTTCGTTCCACGCTATGAGATAATTTTTGCTTAAGTTGCTGTAGATATACATCGTGAGTATATCATTTTGCTTGAAGTTCCCAATACTTTACTCCCTTTTGCTATTCTTTCATCAATTTCTGAACCTTCTTCTGCCTTAGTTGTTGTTATTACCCCAAGATACTCAAACTGATTCACCTTCTTGAAGCAGTATCCTCGGTAACTGCTTTTCATTGTTTTGTTATCTTTCTTCTATACCTTCCACTCATTTCTAGGTATTTTGTTTTGTATTCATTAATTAAGCCTAAAACTTTTGACAGTGTCTTCTAATGTTATAAACGTCTTTTCAAGTTCTACTTTGGATCTCGTCAATTTTATTAGCAATTAGTTGTCGCTAGTCGTTGGCGTACTCTCAAACTACGAACATTTATCTGACAGAAATGTAATTATTTTTACCAACTAGTATTTCCGTATAAATAATTTAATCAAATTAATAACTTTAATTTCTAGCTCTAACGTATTTAAGATGGCGTTTAAAGTTACCGAGACGTCGAATTTTCAATGAATGTTTTAAGTTATCAGAATCCAAAGAATGTATAACTTGAAGTTACTCCCATTTTTGATACATTTCTACATATTCTTGACATCCAGAAACAAAGATGTTGCTGCATTGTTCCAGCCAATTTCAACTAAATATAGTCCAGCAAGCATACATTTTGTATAATATTCCAAATGACTAAAGAATCTTGGCATCGGTAGAAAAAATCTTGAGTAACCGAGAGCTCACCAAAGAGACTTGAGACCGCTTGTCTAGGAAGGTTTATCATGGAAGCTGGTAAGCCCAAGATGAACAACAATTACGAAAAACTGAGAGAAACTGGTCGGAATTCCGTCCAGGACCTCATAAGTAGTGTTGCCAGATCCGATGTGTTTCAAATCGGAATGGAAGGTAAATCAAATCGAAATTTAGGGTTGTAGATCGGGACAAACAAAAAAACAAGGTATTGTGTATACGTATTAATAATTGATATTAACACGGTTTATAAGTGTAATAATTTATTTTCTAATAAAACTATATTTTTCATTACATCTTGCTGCCTTAAAGATGACCTTGTTTTTTATAACATAGTTATAAAACTCACTACATGTCATATTAAAGTTGGATTTAATTTCAATTTCGGCCTTAACATCCTCAAGTGTCAATCGGTTTCGCCTCTCAGACCTAATTAAGTTGACCTGAGAAAACACCCTTTCCGTTGATGCGTTTGATACAGGTATCGAAGCCATAAAAGAAAATAGCTTTTGAAGGTTTGCAAAGTCTTGTTTGACCTTAAAAATGTTATGCCATTTTTGTAGCGGTGTCAGGTTCTTGTTTTACGCTGCTGCTTTTACTACTTCTTTGACTTTATAGACTTCTTCATAAAGTTGATCCATGTCACAGAACGTATCAATTTTCAGATTTTCAATAATTTTAACCATTGATGCGTAAGTGAATGAGTAGTCCTGAAGATAAAATGGTATAAATAGGTCCAATCTACTATCATTGAGCTCATATTTGGTTTCTATGCAATGTAAAACATTTTTGTACCACGCACAACAGTATTTTTTTTACTTTTTTAACTTTATCATCTGGTAACTTTTTCAATAAGTTGCTGCATGTGAAGCCCACAAATTCATCGTGTATCCTCTGTCGTATTTTTTTACTAAGTTCAACCATTATCTCGTGGCCTTCGAAACACAGCAATGTTTCCTTTTCAAGACATACTACTGCATCTTGTAAGACTTTCAGTGCATTTAGGTAAAATGCCAGATAAAGCTCCGTTTCCTCAGATTTAAAGTATTGCCACAGCGCAGTTGGACATTCGTCTTTTCCAATGATATGAAGTAATCTTTTAGTATATCGAAGGATTTGGTAGCACGTTCCACGGCAGGGAGAAGTGATAACCATTTGTTCTAATATGTCTCAAGACGGGAGCAAATTCAGCTTCATGCATCTCATAAAAGCCTCTCAAAGCGTCAACTCGTTTTGCATGGTAGGAGAAATGAATGAATGAAGTTTTCTAAGTCAAACTGACTCTTGCCCAGGCCATACTTCACACTATTGTGCAAGATGTGCGCAGGGCATCCTACTAATAAAATATTGCCATTATCGCGATGCAAAAGTTTACATTTGCATTATCTGCACAGTAACTAGTGAGGTATTTAGTATTATTATTGCGCTCTTCTAGTCGTGTTACTTAATTCGTATGGATGGCTGATGCAGTTTCATTTGCGTCTTCATATAAGTCAAAGTCAAAGTTTCAATGGCCTCTTGAGTCGATGCTGGACCTAGAACTTCATGTGCAATTGCACTTGCCTTTGTTCGTCCAAGTGTAAGTGTTTCAGCAATTTTTGAATCACAATACAAAGTATGATCTAGTTTTATATCACATTCGGGTGAATTAAATGATAGGCTATGCTTAACAGAGTGGTACGATTTTGTGACTTTAGCGGCTACTACTTTTTCTTCAGTGCTCATTTGGTCGGTCTTTAAAAATATGTTCAGCGGTGTAGATAAACTAGCACTTCTTTCTCTATTTTTTGTAGTCATTACATTATTGGTGTTTTTCTATGTCATGAAATATACTAAACTTTTTTTGGCACAATGTGCAAAGTGCTTTAAACTTATTATTGAGTAGCGGATTTAACGAATGAGTAACTTTTCATCCAACCATCAAGAAAAGAGCACATTCCTTTTTGTTTCTTCTTTCTTGAAGTCAAATCAGAAGTATCGGTTTTTACTTCGAGATCGGTTTCCGGATCACTCATTTTAAGGGGAATCTGAAAATAGAAGATCTTGACATGGAGGCGATATCGCGCCTTATAGAGCATGTTTTGTGTATAGCGCTATAGTCAAATGCCAGAATTGACGACAGTAGCAGAAGTCATCGTGCGTCACTGCTTTGACGCGGTACCTTTATACAGTGACGGTTGCCGACATTTCACATAGAAGCGCCGCATTTTCGAAGGCCTCCGCATAATAGCAGTGGCGTACGATGAGTTTTTTAGCGCGTTCTCGTACTGGACATAGTGATGCGATGCGTGATTAGTTTATTTTTTGTAATAATGATCGTTTTCAATGAACTGATTGATTTATCGGGACATTTAGCGTCCCGATTAGGTGCAAATCGGGACGCGTCTCCAGACCCCTGAAAATCGGGACACCTGGCAACACTACTCATAAGAGACCTTCGAAGAAAGTTGCGTCTGGTAGAGCAGAATGGGCCACTCCTTATATTTCGATAGTATAGTTTAGTTAAGTATTGAGTTGTCATTTATAATAACTAGTGTTTAAATAAATTTCTTCATAAAAAAAAATCCTATAAATATTTTGTGCCAAAGCTTTTGTGACATCCGTTACTTCGTAGCTATAGACAGATAACACGACTTATTCCAGGAAGGTGCTGTAATAGACAAGACGTGTTCATGCCAAAACATGTCACATTAATTTGAGCTTAAACAAAACTCGGCAATTTGTCAAAACTAAATGTGCCTTTTGAATCGTCAAAAAGCGAGCCATTATAGGCCTTCATGGTGATTCAAGTTCGTTAATATTCCGATGTACAACACAACTAATTTATATCCCATTAGCAACATTTGTATTAATATCTGCTAGTTTCGGCACTTCTAGTCGGGCAATTCTTAAGTGCCAAACTAGTTTTACTAAGTAGTGTTGATGCTAACGGGATGAGATAAAATAGCATAGGTATACAATGATTTTAAAAAAGGTCCTATCCCAATTTTCTTGAACGGGTCAAGATAGCAAGTGTGAGATGGTGAGCAACCAAATTTCCATGAAAGGCTATTTTTGGGCACAATAACTGTGAAAACATACTTGCAAGTAGCTTCAACTTCCATTGCGACACTTCTACTTACAAGTTCGTAAGAATAGGAGTTTTTCTTTCAGAGTTTGTGTACAACATAGACGAACATTTACTAAAAGAATCCCTGTAAACTCAATGTGTAAAATAGGGTTGTTTGCAAGTTTACAAGGAATTTCTATCAACCATTAATAAGACGATTTTTACTCACCAACATACCCAGAAAAGAACCTTACATTGGATACACTTTAGGTTAATATTAGAAAAGCTATAACCTCTCGATTTGTCTTTGAGCTCAAAAATTCTTTAACTACTTGCAAGTAACTGTAGCTTCCATTGAGACACTTCTACTAACCAGTTCGTAAGAACAGACATTTTTCTTTCAGCGTTTGTGTCAACATCGAAATAGATGACGAGGAACATTTACTAAAAGAATCCTTGTAACCTCAAGGTATAAAATAGGGTTTTTTTTACCTATCTATGTTGCAAGCTCACAAGGAATTTCTATTACCAATAATAAAATCATTTTTACTTACCAATATACCCAGAAAAGAACCTTACATTGAGGTCGTATTGTAGTTTAATATTCGAAAAGCTATAACCTCTGGATTTGTCTTAGAGCAGACGAACTCCTTAATTACTTTTTATATTTTTATTTTTTGTAGTTTTGAACTAACCACTTTTACTTCTTGATCAAATATCTATTTCCTAATGGCGCCCTCCCTAATTTGGTGGGTAGTTACCGATTTTTGACAAAGGACTCAGCTCTCAAGACAATTCTACCTTTGAGAGCATCATTGAAGGATGCAACTACAGAAATTTGGCAAATATAGGTAACTTTTTCATGGGTCGTAGCCCATTTTAACAAAATGCTAGTTACTTCCTACCTTAGGCTATCGAGATGGAAACAGAAGAATTTAACACAAATACCTATTTTTATTGACAAAATTGTGAAGAGGCCTGGAACATGCAGTTATATTCAAATAAAATGGCGAAATGAAATATTTCTGTTTATTGGGTGGGATACAGTATAAGGACTTGTATAGACCTGTAGAAAATGTATTCCTTAAAATCGGATGAATCAAGTCATTTCTCGCCCACTTTGATTAATTCTTCTATATGTTTACCAAACACCTTATTCCACCTCAATGCTCAAAAGCATAATCAAAAAATTATTCGCTCCGTATATGGAAATTTAGCAAAATCTCGCTATTGGTTACCAAAGGAATACGCTCACGAATATTTGCCTCACGGTTAAGAAATACCTCTGGAAATAATTTGAGTTTTATAAACCGTATTATAGCGTGTATCCTACTAAATGTGTAGTGCTCACAATAATATCTCAATTATTATAAGATATATCTACGTAGGTGTGTCTATATCTGTCTAAATATATCATATAGGATATACTCATAAATCCGACGCCCCTCGGCCACCATAGATATCCTTCGCAATCGCCAGTTACCGCAATCCCTGCGAAACATGTGACATTTTTCAGTACGTGCTACTCGGTAAGCAACCGCAATCCGCGCGGAGCCGTTTCGTTCGGCAAGGTTTACAGACCTCCAATAGGTGGATCACTTTATATTTTTTATAAACGCTAGCAACAAAATTACAGCACATTTTGCGAGTAAGGCCCGTATCGTCAGTCGTCCCTACAATTGTAGGGCGCCTTCATGGCCTCCTTGATTGTCATAGTTTTCTACTTCTCCGTGTCAGCGCACTATTTTGAGGTTATGTCACAAACATCTATTTGCATCAAATTGTGGTTGCTTTTGAGTTATATCATGTTTTATCAGCCTGAAATTTCCTACAATTTAAAAAGAAAAGATATCTTCACAATAGGAGAGCGCTGACGCTGACACTGGACAAGTGTAATCTAGAAATTTTTGAAGGAGAGAAAGGAGTATGACAATCAAGGAGGCCATAAACGCGCCCTACAATTGTAAGGACGACTGACGATACGGGCCTTAATGCTGTAGATCTGTCTTTTGTTAATTCAGTTCAGTTCAAAAAGATTGTACATAACTGTTGGTTAAGTCGTTTGGTAATTTTAAGGTATTTTACAAACCTTTTTACATCTTGAAATTGATTCCTGTGTCCCTAGGCGTTGATTGGTGTAACAAACCCTTCGCATGGTGTATAAATAATTAAAAAATAAATAAACAATTATCACTCATCAAATATACGTCAAACCTGTTCACAAGTGATTACTCTAACAAATAACAAGCGATATTACGCAGAGACGACCTTTTTTTTGACATTATGTAGGTTTTTCTACAAGATGTTAGCACTAGCTGTTGGACACGTTGTGAGCTCGTTTTGTACGTGTTGCCTAAACGTCATGAGGCTTCAGTTATCAATGTTTAGCTCTGATGTGATGTAAAATCTGCTTCAGAAATGGCATTACTGGAGTTCCAAGCTGTAACTTGTGTATGTGTTGATGATAATTTCATTGGATGCTTGTCTCAAATACACTTACTTGAGCTTCAAAGCTAGAAATTAACTACGCATCCACTTTTTCTTATCCATTCTGAAAATTAAATATGCAAATTTGCTGAATTTAAAAAATGAGAGAGATAACAAATAATAATATGCTCTGTACACTGTCGAATTACTAGCCATATACATGCTAAAGTAATTACACACATTGCGGGCGCGGTGATGATTTCCCATAACTCTCATCAAAGCTTTTCGTAATTTATAACTTTGAACGTACGAGTACCCGGTCTTCAGAAAGGACAACCTACAAATAGCCCGTTTCGCCCAGCTAATAGATATACTTCATTGGCAGCATATTCAATAATGATTTTCTCACACAGCAAATATCACTGATTTTATACACATGCAGAACAATACACATAATCATCCAGATGCGATCTTGCTATTCAACCAGCTGTCTTCTCAGAGATGAAAACTACAGACCACTCGGCTTCACAAAACATATGCAACCAACAATGCGTGTGATTCCTCGATAGATGGACGTTCACAACGATCCTAGTGAGCAAACCTGGACTGGACTGCGGTTCACATATCTTCGATGACTACCTCGCTCGTCATTTAAAATCAGGTGGGCGTGTTCCTCCATTTATGATTTAATAATTTAACTCAATTTTCTGCGCTGCGAAGACAAATTTTCAATTGAGATGCCTGTTTTTTAAATGACATTGACATAAGACCTGTCACCCACTAGCACCAAGCAGACGTTAGGCGGGTACCCGTACCATGTGATTTTTTGACATTTGGGCGACGTCACATCTGTCTTCCCCTATTCCCGTTCTTCGCAAAAATTTGAGTATCGGTTCCCGGTAGTGCACTGTGCTACACCGTGGACTCGCGAAAAAATCCTTAAAGATCAAGTTAGTGGGACGATCTGACAGCGACGACAGTTTCTTAAGCAACATCAACATACTTATTCGGTTCTGCTATATCCCACACAGTTTTCCCTTTTACATTGTTTCGTCAGGCAGGTAGTATGTGAGAAAAACTCGGTTAATCACTGAGTGACCCTACTATTAGTACTTTGTATACTTTGGACGGGGTTTCATATCGAATTTTCACGAAATGGACGCAGGCCACTATGAAATGTACATAAAAATACAACTCCCCTTTGGAGGATCATTGTCAAAGATCTGAGTTGAAGGTCAGTAGCGTCGACAGATAACGGGGTAATGGCCCCTTATGCACGTTGTTTGTGTTGTACGACACTGTCACTCGACCATATACAACCGACAGGCATCCTCCATCCCCCCCCCCCCAAATGGGAACTGAAAAAGGCTGCCGTACATCGACCACTGTCGAGTGACACTGGCGCATTGCACATATTTATAGTGTATGCAAGTGAATCTAACGGAGATCGATTGGAAGGACTCCAGCACGTACCTTGGAGTCAAGATGGACCAAAAACTCACTTGGAAGAACCATGTCGAGGGCCAGGTGCAGAAAGTGAAGATGGCACGCTCCAAACTAAGACATTTAATAGGCAGGAGAAGCAAAGTGTCCTTAAAGAATAAGACGATCATGATTCAAATGGTGCTGCTCCAAATCATGACTTACGCAGCAGTAGCTTGGGGCAACATTTCCAAAACGATGAAGAAGAGGCTCCAAGCCCAACAAAACATAGCACTCCGTGAGGCGGCGAACGCACCATGGTATGTACCTACAGTGTGCTATATGACGAACTACGACAGGTACCGGTCGTAATCCAGATGAAAGAGAGGGCCCGAAGGTTCTTTGAAAAGAACGAAAGACATCGAAATGTGCTGATTAAAGACGCCTTGGATTACGCCCCAAGAACAGTCAGGCGTCATAAAAGACCGAAAAGCCTGCTGCAGCTAGAAGAAATTTGGCCCTAGCAGCTGATGAGGCCAAAGAAAAGGGGAGAAGACTGACAATAGTTGTACACCCAAGAGAGGAAAGAACAGCCCGTGTACAATGGGTGGACAAAAAGAAGCCTGTCGATTGAGGTGGCCAGAGTCAATCACGGACTCGGGGCTAACCTCAGGAGACGAAGACAATCAGCAAATGACTGACTGACTGACTCCAGTCAACGAGGAAAGAGCGAAGGCTCACCAACCTTAATGCGGGGCTTAGGTCAAAGGCCCCAGCGCAGGACCCCCAAGAAAGAGGCCGTTCATAAAAGTCGAGAACCGACAGTTGGATGAAACGTCCACCACGTGCTTCCGCGACGCGTGCGCGATCGAGTCAAATTTCGGGAAAAAGGGGCAAAATTGGGGAGGGGGGTTAGCTCGCTCGGCAGCACACACTCCGGGAACGCGCAGCGGCCTGAACCACGCAGCGACACGCCAGGCCTTCGGGCGGGAGAGGAGGGAGGAGCAGATTGCTCTTCCCCCCACTCCTCAAGGGTTTGAGGTTGCCTGGAACAGGGGTGGTGGAGGAACCGCACAAGGTAGGAGGGTGTGTGTGTGTGTGTGTCTAACGGAACGGTACGTAAGCATTGAGAACAAAAATAAGATGATCCACAGGGTACCGAAATACAGGAAGTGACAGTACCAGATTCATGGCATAATCATTTTCATTTTTTTCCTGAATTTCTACATTTCTACATAATGATGAAGTCAAAATTTTAATTCCTGGTACCTTCTTTCGACTTCCACCACCAACTTTGTTTTTTTCAAATAGACGCTATATTGGAATAATTTTGTACATTTAAATAGAGTTTTCACTGCTAAAATAAGTGACGTATTACCTTAGTTGGCCATTAGTTTGTTGTTGGAACGAAAATTATAAGGAAAATGAAAAGTTCAATTTATGCATAGTACAGTTTTGAAGGCCTCAAATTGAACAGAGTTTGGAATAAGAGCCAGGCTTTGCTTACAAAATAAGCGACAACGTTTTGAACATATGTTATGATTTACCTCTGTTTAAGTATGATTATTTCTATTACCATGAAAAAAAAATGTATTTTGTGTTCAGGTCTCACCATACTATCTTCTCATAGTCATAGCAACAACAAATTCATGGCCAACTAAGCAAATACATCTAAAATTTCGAACAGAAAAATTCATTTGAATGTAAAAAATTCCGATATAGGATACAAATGTGAAAAACAAAGTTGGTGATGGAAGTTGAAAGAAGAAACGACGAACTGCAATTATGACTACGCCATATAAATCTAAAAGCCCATCTCAAATAAAGTCAGTGAAAAAATACATTTGCAATAAATCTGGTTTATGAAACGAAGGGCTATCTGATAATTTCAAGGCCTATCTCGGGAATTTTTTTTTTTAATAACCAAGATTTGGCAATAGTATATAAAACGTGCGAATACTGCAAAAGGGCTGTATTATTATGCTGGTCGATAGACTAAGTGAGGTAACTGCCATATTCTAACACCAAGGTTCGCTTGAGATTTATATTGTTCGGGAAACTTCTCCAAGAAATTCTCATTTGCCATTATGTAGCACCACTGTAGGCACCGATTTGCGAATGACCAAATCGTACATCCAAACTTTTTTTATTAGTCCTTGTTCCCCTATAGACGTTACCGCTGTCTACCTCCAACGTTTCCTTTCCTTTTCTTTCCCGTATACCCAGATCCTCAAGAAGAAAATATTCCGACCATAACCGGTCTATTGATACGTTCGAAAAGCTCGTAGGGTCAGGTATATGCTGAAACCTTTTTTTGTTTCTATAACGGTATTGCTTTTCTTGGAGAAATAGCGTTCGAGCAGTGTGACACATGCTAGATTTACCTTTGAGTAGCCTCTATTTTTATCCCTAAAAAGTCGATGGGATAAGAATAGAGTTGTATGTCGGCTACGCTCTATTTCTCTCACAGTAGAGGCGAAGCTGTGACATTTTCTAGCAAACCTATGACTTTTTTTTGACATAAGTCAACCCATTTTGTTGATAATGGGCCAGGCGCCAACTCCTAACACTTTACAGAAATCAAAGGTCTTGTTTGCTCAGGTTTCCTTGGGTGTCACTGGAAATCTTTGGATGTCCTTAAAACTTCCTGCTGGATTATTACGGAGAAAAAGAACAGCACTGCGGCTAAAACTTGTGTTAGTGTGTTTCAGTCATGAATATCTAACTCTGCGTTTTAGTCCGACTGATTTTTAGCAGGTCTAGAAGCCTCTAGTCCCCAGAATTTGGTGACATGCTAAAGTGATCATAAACCACTAAAATGTTTGCCATCACATGGCCTTAAGCGGTTGTTGAAAGGTTAGTGTACTATCTTTTAATTTTGCTACTTATGAAAAGCTTTGCAAACTTTGTATGAACGTTCTACTTTCTCTGTACGTATTGCAAGATTAGTTTTTCACGTTTATTCATTGCTTTAGTTTGTGATTATTCCTAGTCCTAACTAGATAACACCGCAAAAAGCATACATATTTTTCCACCATATCAATATCGATAATCTCATCTATCTTGACTCATTTCATTCAAAATCTTAGCAAGTAGCAGCCAATTTTTTTTTGAGGTTTTGACTGCGGAATGTAATCTACTAAGAGCCCACATATATCATACTTATTATCAGTAATTTACGACAACGTAGCGGTACTAGCGCTATGGTAACGATACTTTATTTTCTAGAGACCGCACATGATCAGGCTTTGATCCCTACCCATGCGTTATGGGAGCGGTCGCCATTTTTCCACCCACCCTAACCAAAATATGCTTTTCTCTTGAACAAGTGACACATTAAAAACTGGAGCTAATTTTATTGAGCTTGCTTCACCCGGTTTGAAGACGGTGTAGATGTATTGCTAAAATTAGGCTGATATGTATAGGAAAATATCAAGCATGATGAACAAACGGGGGAGAATGAAAGGAAAGAACGAAACTAATTTACGGGTATAAAATAAAATTTATTTAGTCAGTGAATTACCTGAGGTTCATTTCATGTTACAAAATAGTAAAGTTGCGTTTTGATCTGTATCTGTAACATTTTTAATCATATTTCAATTTCAGATCTGAAAGCTGACAACAGACAAGCCCAGTGCCATGTATGGAAACCCCGTTAAGCGAAGCTAGAAATTAGTTGCACATCCACTTTTTCTTATTTATCCTGGAAATTACATATGCAAATTTGCTGAATTTTAATAATGAGAGAGATAAAAACAGAAAATGTTTGAGGCGTGAAAAGGTTCTTACATTACACTATTTTTTATTTCCAGTAATTTATATTTTATAGAAATTTATTTAGCGATGACAGAAAATAGAAATCAGGGCCTAGACGTGAGGCACTGCGGAAATGTTTTGTGTGCGATGCAATTTTCCTAATTTTTCTGTGACGTGGCTAAATTACGTGCAACGCGGGCACGGTGGTGATTTTTCGTAAGGCTTCTTAAAGATTATGAAACGCAAAAAACGGGAAAATCGTAATTTATAACTTTGAGCATAACCTATCTTCAGAAACGATAACACAAATGACCCGTCTGGTACAGCTAATAGATATACTTAATGGCAGTATGTTCAGTAATAATTTTCTCACTTAACAAATATCACTGATTTTATATACACGAAGACCATGCAATGCACACTATCACCGCACAACCAACCATGCTGGCGAGTTGGCTTGCAGCATGGTCGTTGAGCATGTCCTTGAGTCGTTGCTCCATAGATGACGCTGAAGGTGACGCTCGCAGCGCTTACAAAAGGCAATAGCGAGATGAACTATTTGCACACTTAAAGCTACCGAGCAAGTTGACATTTTGTCACTTTTTTTTGACATTGTGTAGGTTTTTTACGTAATAAAGCTGTTGAACCATATTACTTACATTCGATATTTTCTTTACAGCTAAGACACACACCTCATAATTCTGCCAGGGTCTAAATTTCTTTTAGCCACCTATTCCAGCTACGAAAATAACTACACTTGTAGCCCCCTTTCTAGAGAAGGCAGCCGAGGATTAAATAATGCAACTTACGAAGCCTCACATCACTCCTCAAACGAACTAGAACCTAGCTCCAAAACGACAGAAATGAATAAAAGGCCGTTGTCACGTGACGAAGCAACTACAAGAAGGGCTATAAAGTCGCAGTTCTAGTACGGATATAAAACTGCATAACAGCACTGCTATATAGGGGTTTTCAAATGCGACCCTCATTATTGGGATCCCGGAAACTGCAAGAGATAAGAAGTCGCTTAAATGAGGGCGAAGTTGCATATTAAGGTAATTGACAAAATCCGCTCAGAAAGTTTCGAAATTCAAAGTACCCCCGGAGAGAGACGGAAAAAAAAGAATTTTCACAAAATCGTTTTAATTTCTCAGTGACTTTATTTGTGGTGGAGTTTCAAAATAAATTGCACATTAACATTACTACCTTTTCTCCTCTATATGAACGCGCAATTAGAATTTCAATATGTCATTTCGTCTCTTGTCCTCCAGCGTCAAGTTTACTTTTTCTTATGGATGCCATATCGCATTTTGCACATATGAATGGAATTTTTAATTTTGATTCCAAAAATGTATAATACGTCATACATTAACTTTTCCAAACCTTAGTTATTCCAGAGAAATAAAAAGCAGAATTTCCTAGGTAGGCATTGAAATTATCAGATAGTCATTTGTTTTGCATTCCAGATTTATCCCAAAATCACTTTTATGTCTTCCCGACCCTTTTTAAGATAGGATATCTCAATAAATTACATGTTGTCAGTGTTAATTATTCTCTTCTACAAGATGGCGTTATCAAATTTTCATTCTATATTCCTTCTTTCGACTTCCATCACCAACTTTGTTTTTGGATATGGACGCTATATTGGAATTTAGTATATTTAAATGCAATTTGCAATCTCGAATTCAGTACTGTATTTACTTAGTTGGCCATGAGTTGGTTGTTCACTGAAATTTATAAGAAAATAAAAATATATGGTCAAACATAACGCAAAATGAAAATTTTATTGATTGTAGTAATAATAATAATCATGAATAAACAGAGGCACATTGTACACTGCTCGATTTGTTTCTCTTTTTCCCAGTCATCCAAACTTTGTCGCTATGTTCAATTGGAGGTCTGGTTTGGTACATGAAACATGTGAAATCTGATAATTTCAACGCCTACCTAGGAACTTCTGATTTTCTTAAATAACTAAGTTTTGGTAATGTTAATCTATGACATCTGAAGTCAGATTTAAAAACTCTATTCATCTGTGCAAAAAAAAACAATATGGCGTCCATAAGAAAAAATAATG
Source organism: Acanthoscelides obtectus (assembly GCA_963669975.1). Taxonomy (NCBI): domain Eukaryota; kingdom Metazoa; phylum Arthropoda; class Insecta; order Coleoptera; family Chrysomelidae; genus Acanthoscelides; species Acanthoscelides obtectus. The sequence continues at coordinate 35,986,842 of CAVLJG010000004.1, read as the reverse complement.
TAATGCTGGAGGGCAAGACCTGAAACGTCATAATGAAATTATAAGTATGCCATCTCATAGAGAAGAGAAAGTGGCAATGTTAGTGTGCAATTTATTTTGAAATCCCACTACAAATAAAGTCGAGAAATTTTTTTTGTAAAATTCGGTTCTTCCGTCTCTCTCTGAAAGTAGAATTTCGAAAACTTCTAAGCGGCATTTTGTTGATTGCCTAAATACGTAACATCGCCACAGTTTAAGCGACTTCGGATCTCTTACACTTTTCACAGAAACGTGCCATCTCCACATGCAAATACAAAGATTAGTTCGGATCTTTTTAGATTGACTCAACTTTTCATCAGTGGATACAAAATCTTCTTGAATTGGTCATGGTATTCGAATCGCTTTCGACATCCTCAGGTCTCCTCACAATAAGATAGAAAATCTTCTCTGAGGCGAACTTATTACTATCCAAGCAAGATATTTAAATTGCTATGAGAGTAAATCTAAGCTCTCTTTACAGTAGGGCAGTTCTCTATCTGAACTTTTGGTGATCTTGCCGAAGAACGCTTTAAGTTATTATAGCTCAATCCTTTGTATCCACATCGTTCCTCGGGTTTCATTGTACTTTTGGACCCCACATACTACGTCATGTACATCATCTAAACTCTAAACGAATGCATGTTCCTCAAGCTGTACAAGAACTTTGATCATTCATACAGAGCATCAGATGGTATCTCCTACCATCACATATAAAGGACTGGTGGTTATAATCGGTGCAAGGTCAATTATACTTTAGGTCCATTCCGAAGACATCACTTTGTTTATTTACTATGTAGTGCGGCCCTGGATTACTAGCCGCACACCAAATTAAAAGACAAGAGATCCCCGCTCCCGTCCCGTCGTTCTCCGGTCTTGCACGTTGAGTCATTCGGTTTTTGGTGTTACAGCCGTACGGTCGCCCGGCTTGTTTGTGCGTTAGGAAACACGTAAAATACGCGAGTCCTTTTCAAATCGGTTTAGTGCGGTTGGTAAGTAGGTACACAATGGGTTGTTTTGTTGCTCATCTAGTAGCACGTTATATATAATATAAGATATACTTAGCAGAAAACCATGGAAGAAAAACCTGGCGGCAGGGACCACGTCAATGGTTCCATGAAATTTCAGTTTTTTGAAATTGGCGGCTGCGCCAGAAAATTAGTATACAGATATCATACATGCACATTTTTAAAGAAATATGCACAATTTCTATTGACATCTTTGCACAATTCAAAATCTATCGAGAACAACACTGTCAAGGTCCCGTTCGCGGAGTAGCATCAGTCGTAGTCGATCACCGAGCGTGTCGAGGCGACGTAGAGAGAGACGAGTAGATGTGCGGGAAAAAACCAGAATTCATCCAGTCCAGCTGACAATGCACAGCGTCAGGTACTGACAGGGCCGGGTTTGGGAGCGGCGCCAACAACGCAAAACAGTATGGACGATGTTTTGATACTTGACGATGCCGATTGTATGCCATTATCAGAGGACACATTAAATATTCTGGGTGCCGATCTGAAAAGGCTAATACGTCTAGTTTTAAACTTCACGGTGCCCTAGCCTCCAGGTGGTCCCATATTTTGGCAAACGGGCTATCCGCCGAAGATATTTCTATCCTTAGCGAAAACAAAATGTGCCATCTAATTTCGCTTTATTACGTTCTCCAAAAGTAAATCCCGAAGTGAAAGCTATTCTTTCATCCACACATTTAACTAGGGATTCCACTCACTCCGGGTACCAATGCACATTGGTAACGGACTAACCACCCTGGGAAAAGCACTCAACGTTATCTTGGAAGACGAATCCAGCATCCCTAAAGACATTTTACACCAGGAACTTGAGGGTAGAAGCTGCAGGCCGAGGTCTCGTGCCGATTCGCCCCATTACTTTAGGCGTTCTCGTTCTCGGCCGAGCCGTAGACGTTCAAGGTCCGGGGATGTTCCGACATGCACAATTGTGCATATTATGCACAATTTTACGAACATATGCACAACATGCACCCCCCCCCACACAAAATATGCACAATCGCCAATAAATAAAGTGCATTTTTATACAAAACTGGCAATACATTTTCTTAACAGCTTCTCGAACTGAGTGAAATGTACTGTTAGACACAAACAAAATACGAATCCAGTAATTATTTGTTACGCATTCGCGTCCCGATGATTGTTCATAATTGATAGCCCTAGTTAAATTTAATAAGCGGGGATTTGGAGGTTAATTCTCCCAGTTCCTTGAGGAGTCTTTAGGAAAAAGTCTTTGACAGATTCTGCACGAATATTGGGCTCTTTTACACGATATTTCGAAAACAAGGAAATATTTAATTAGCCCAGTACTTAACAAATCAGTTAAAGAACTGATGAAAATACCATACCTGGTGAATTTTTGTTTGGGCCAGATTTAGGTGAACGAGCAAAAAATTTGAAATCTTTGGAAAAGGCAGGACAGGACTTACGTTTGCCTTCTAACCCCTCACGCATTAGCTCTCAATAGCGCGGGCCTTCAATCATTCCGAAAGAAGAGGGGGGGGCAGCTCGTCCAAGAATGCAGGACCTTTAAACAGGTATCGTCCGTCTTACCGCAAGAGGGAGGTGAGGCAATACAAGGGCCATTCCTCGAAACAGTTTCCTCAGAACAGACAACAGCAAACCAGGAAACGCTGAAGGTAAAACAAGTTCCGTTTGCTGGCCGTTTACAGTTTTATTTGGACTCTTGGTCCAAACTAACTCAAATTTGACAGTCTTATCCTGGGTTCAAGGTTTAGGATTCCCTTTAAAGACAACCTTCCATCATGTCACCACTTGGTTAAAAATAATTTTTCCCTACAGAAACATCGGTAGTAAGATTAGCTATAAACGATTTGTTAAGGTCCGGAACCATACTCAAATCTGAGTCAAGGCCCGAAC